>CM039680.1:242060772-242115772 GCA_022537955.1 Schmidtea mediterranea | reverse complement strand
GATTATTGTTCTATGGATGTACAAATAATGTATAAATATTTTTCAGTAAAGACATGTCAATTTATTTTTTCCTATTATTGAACTAATATTTACGTTTTCCAACATTTTATATTTGGCTAACACGTGTTAGTAAAAATGGCGTCAATCAATATAGTACCAAAATGATTGCTGCAATTAGATATGGCGGTTGTGGAGAATACTATTTATTTAGTGACTTTTTTTTGTTTCAAAATGTCAACTTTTCTATGCACATTCAAGTCCTCCTTAGGCAAATCGTTGGTAATCATGCTGTAATTCACTACTTTCGAACCTTCAAAATTCGACAAAATCTATTGTTCGTTTTCTGCCTATCAACAGTTTCCAAAATGTGAGAAAAAGTTGTTTTTTTAATTCAATATGTTATAAAAATATTTATAAAAATGATTATAAAAATATTTTCCGACGGTTTGTATGTTACTTCCATATATTTTTATATGTTATTGTTATATATTGAATTTGCTATGGCAGGTCTCATTTCAAATGGTGTTTCCGTTTTCTCTAAACTCAGAAATTGTATAAAATATATGAAATCTTAGGTCAGATATGAAATATTAACAAATTCACTATTTTAAGGTCGTTGATAAAAAGATAAAAACTTGGAAAAGTTTCTTCAAGTTTGAAACCTTTATGTTTCTATTAAAAAGATACATTTCTTGTTCGAGTAGGCAGAGGTTTGCATCAGGTCTGGTTCAATTCTTCTTTGTTTATTCTTTCTGTCTTTATACCCACTAACTATAGAAACAGTTCTTTTTGGCTTTTACTAATTGGAATCATATTCTAATTTCACCAATCAACTTTGGACAGTTTTTGATTTTCTATATTCATTCATTCAAGGGTTAGGATGAAGGTTTTTTCCGTAAAATCTATGATTAGATATTTTCAAAATACTTTGACTTCTAAATTCAACATTGGCGTTTTTCCCAATTCCTTATGATATTTTTTTTGGTTTCTTATTCGTTATTCCAATAATTTCTTCAGTTGGTTTCTTCTACTTGTAGTTTTTCATCTATGTTCATCCGTTGAAATATTTTTCTTTTGTTTTTCCCATTTCTCTTTTGAAATCTTTACTTCCTTTTAACTTGCACTTGATTTACGTGTCAACTGTTTAACATTTCAGAGAGAAAATTTATGTTAAATAAATTTGATCTTTAGTTGTAATGAACAGCAAATAAAAATAATAAATTCATCCAGTAATATTGAGTTTTTAACATTTAAAATACATTTTAAACCCTTTGAAATTCTAATTACATTTTGATGCTAATTTGTTATGAAAACCATTTTTTTCACTCAAATTGGGGAGATCATGGAAAATAATCCAAAGTTTTCTTACAGTAAAAGTTTCCCAAATGGATATGTGGCTCTGACCAAAGGTTTTAAATCTACATACTCTTCTCATATCCAGACGTACACAGTGTAGCATGAGCTCACCCATGCTCATCCAGATTAATTTCCGTAACAATCACTTCTCAACGCATCAGTAAACAAACAAGGTAAGAAAGGGTAAAAGGAGAGATAATCAAAAACTCCTAAGATATATATGATTTTCTTAAGAAAATGTTCGCTGAGTTTGAAATCTCTATGTCCTCGTCACTTAATCAAAATTGGAGATGAATTATGGGTTCTTTTACAGTTTTCACACTAGCTAAAATAAATAAATATTTTATCTCCGGGACGGAAAAATAAAATTTGTGTTTTTTCAGTTTATTCGTTGAACGATAAGAATTACATATAAATTTTTATTTGTCTGGAATAATTAAAATTCTTTGTTATATTTAATAAAAACAAAAAAAACTTTAACTCGTTTTGCATATTTATTAGCAGAAAGCATTCCCAAAAATAAATGAGACATTTGTGTCACGCTCTACCAAAAGAAAGTAAAGAAATCTATTTGACCGCAAACTAGGAATAATTTGTTCATAATTCATTATAAATGAGAGTGAAAAAAATTCTTTTTAATTTTTTTTTATTTCATTGATTTCTTTCGTAATTTTTTCACTAAGAAAATAAATACTTAAAACAATTTTATTTTTTAGATATGATACAACAAAACATCTTTCTAAAATTTAACCCGTTTAATGTTTAGTATGTCAAATGTTCAGTAGTTGATTTTTGTCTAGAATGATCATGAATCGCATGTGATACATTTGGTTTAAAACTGTAGATGAGTGCCTATAATATTGGAAATAGAGAGTGGAAAAATATTTCCTTTGTAATCAGTCATCGTGTTAATATGAAATTTATTTCTTCAGTCAAATTATTAGTCACATTGGAATATGAAATTTTGCTCACAAGATTATTAATAAATACCTATCTACATTGAAATCTATTTTGGTCATTTTTCAAACTATCCGTGACACAATTTGATATAACACATGTTATTTCTGTCTTTCATTTGTTACACTTTTTTACTCATTCTCGCGTAAAATGTCGAGTGAGGGAATTGATTAATATTAGTGACAATAATAAGGGATTATAATAACTAGAGTTTCAGCAAAGGATGATGTGTCTCAATTTGTATTGTCGTATTTGGAGTGTTATATGGTAACCTAATGTGCAAAATGAAGTGAGTATTAGTGTTCTAAATATATTTGAAAAAATAATAACAAAATATAAATAAATTATTCAGTTTTTAGATTTTTTAAAATTAGTTCTATTCTTCCTTAACTCTCAAAATTTAAAGTTTTATAATAAACTTTTATATCAAGTCAAATAAATATCCATTTTTCAACATTTTTGGTTAGGATTCAAGAATTTTATTGAAATTGAAATATTCTTCTTTATTGTTTAAATTAATAAATAATTCTTTCTGGGATATTTTTTTAAATGAGTTTGCGTTAGTTTTGTATAAATTAAACTAAAAAATCCCTGAAGTCACAATGTCATTTTACTTTTTATAAAATTCATAAATACAATATTATTCTTATGGTTTCACGTATTTAATTTTTTGTTTTTCTAACAATCACAATATTGTACAAAATAATGAAAACTCTCGTTATATTAGATGAATATGTTTCTGCAAGTTTATCTTTCTATCAAAATTATAATTTTATTATTTTTTATTATAAATAAAATCTAACAAAATGAAAAACTATTTAATATTTGTTTTCAAGTAAATTTGATAAAATATTTTTATAAAATTTAGATATTTTTCATTGAATTATAATTATTTTATTCTCAAAAAAAATTTGCATTTAAATACATTCAATCAAAGCATTGCTGAAAATAAATTAGACTGATTATTTTCAATAATTATAACTTTTCTGTTTTCATGTCTCAGATTTAGTTGGGATTTAATAAAAGAAATGTGTTTATATTTTTTCATTCGCCATATTTTTTAAATTAAATATTTAAATTGAATTAAGATAAATTGATAATTTAATTTTAAAGAATTTTATTTGCAAATTAACTAACTAAAATCTAGAAATTGTATCAGTTGTTTAAAATTTTTTAATTGGACTTCATTAAATTTTAATAAATATTTTTAAGGAAATGTATTTTTTAAACTCAATTAATGGTTGTAAATTATTTGTTTAAAACGTAACTGGACCTGTTGAGAAAACTATTTGCTCATTAGAAACAAGTCATTATATAACTTAAGCAAGTAGAAAGACATCAAAATTAATCAAAAAATAAAAATAAAATCGGTTAAAATAACCTTTTTCTAAATTCAACTTGTAAAGTATTGGAATTTTATTGCATTGATAATATTTTAAAATTATCTTATAAGTAAATGTTTAATCTACTATATTTGTTAAAAAACGAAAATAAGTTATTTATATTAAATAACGTAAATATGAATAATTTTTTTTATTTCTTTTTTTAGAACTACAGATAAATAAATTTGATATCATGATCATTCAATTGTATGATAAATGTTCTACCAAAATGTTGTAGATGACACAAAAGATAGTTAGGCATATTATTATTTGGCAATTGAAATCAGCAGAATTTAAGTGAAATTGTAAGTATTTTCCAGTTTCTCCTAAAGAGATGGTTTACCCTTAATAGACTAATTAAAAAGTGTGAATTTATTTATTCGAGTGTATTTGACTTAGTTGTTAAAGTTGTTTTAAATTAGTGTATTTTAACAAAAGAAAATATTGTTTGTTGTGTTTTGTATTGTTATTTGAAAAGTGATCTAGAATTGACCAGAGTTAGTTCTAAATCTTTTGAAACCAGAGAACTTTAAAAATACAACTTCCTTGTTAAAATTTAATTAGCAAAGTATAGTGTAAAGCTTTAGTATTCATTTATATAGGTTATATAGATTATAAATATATAGGTTACCAAATTTGCTTGTGTGTCTTTGGTTCATTAAATTAAATTAAAACTTGACAATGACAGGTTTTTTCAATATACATCATTATATTTTTAAAATATCTGAAAATCATATTTTCTTTTTTTAAATAATACAGAGTTCGTCCATTTTCACGAAGTATTTTTTAAAATATTATTTGCATTCGTAAATGTAATATTTTAGAATATATTAGTTTTAATTATTTCATTTTAAAATTTTATAATATTTATTAAATAAATTATAATCTGGAATTTCCAGTTTTGTCATAAAAAAAGGTAATTATTTAGTTTTTCTGTTATTAAGTTCTTGAAATTAGTAAGATATTTGTTTATTTAATAATTTTAAAAATTTATTTCTTAACAAACAAAATTTAAAATAATTTTTTTCGTTATATATTTTAAAAACACATAAAATCCTCAACACAGTTACTATTTAACAAAAAAATCAACTTTTTTTCATCTTGAAATTCGAAACCAATTATTCTATGTCTGCTAAAAGCTTTTTTGTTTTTGAATAATATCTAAAATAAAATGAATAAACTTTTAAAGATTTTGAATAAAATCGACTTATGAAAAGATAGATTTAGAATTTTTTTTTATTTAAAATCTTTCATATTTTTATGACTAACTAATATAGTTTATATATATATATATATATATATATATATATATATATATATATAATCATATTTTTATTTTATAATATATAAAGTTAAATAAAGTAAATTTATCAAAGTCATAAAAATAGATTAAAAATATATAAACTATATTAAATATTTTACAAAATAAGCGATGTAACAAAGAACATATTTTTATTTATTTATTTATCAAAATAGAAAATTTTAAATAATTAATTTTAATAGAAAAATATTTGATTAGTCGAATGAAGTGGCTGATCAGATAATATTTTATGAAAGGCGTTGGTTTATTGGAATGAAGGAATCTTCTCTATTTTATGGAGAAGTTGGTAAGCTTAAAATAAAGTTATTGTTTAAGGTTATTAAAACGTATCATTTTGATGATTTGATGTTTCATTTCAATAAATAATATAAACCTTTTAGGGGTGGAGTATAAAATCTTACACGTTATTTTATCATTCATAGAAATGTAGTACTATTATTGTTAATTTTTGAAGGATTAACAATTTAAGAGGACAGCGTGCACTGAATATTTTTAAAATATATTATTTGCTATTACTGTTTTATCTGAAACAAAATAAACGAGTGACTACATATTTTCTACGAGGAACCTTTTACTTAATTATCCTGAAGTCGGGAATCAACTGGAAATGCATTTTCTCGGTAAAAATTGCAATTAGTTAATAGTGATAGATAATGAATTTTATTTTAATAGTTTTTACTTAGTATTTCTCTTCATCTTCACATTTTATATATTAAGTAAAAGGATGCATGATAAAAGGGAAAAAGATATTTTAATTAAACAAAATGCCGAGAATTAAAAATAAAATATTATTACTTATTTACATTAATAATTAAATAAGCATAGTTAATATTTTATATTAACTATATTACATATATATATTATTTTTGTTTTTGTTTTAAAATGAAAACCTTTTTATTTCTTCGTTTTTAAATGCTTCTTTCGTTAGACAACTGATATTAGTGATGACCATCTGAACTTGATACAGAATCTGAAACTGGTCTATGCATGTTGTGTCTTACTATAAAACCCTTTCTGAAACTATAACTTATTATGGAGTATGGAGTGGGGTATGGAACTGTACCATGCTAAAATAGCATAATAAAGACATTTACTACAGTAAATAATCAAAATAGCATATAATCACAAATAATGAGATGATAACCATTAATTACAAAGTTATAGGTTTATAAGAATGCATTATATAATAAAACTATTTTGAAATAATCACGGACAAAATTCAGTCGTGAAATCTAAAGCCTCAGTTCATACGTTGGAGTGAAAGTAATTAAAAATACAATTTATTTAATTAACTAACATGACGAAAACAAATAAATTAAATTAAGGAGAAATTCTCCAATTTTAATAAATTTAATTATCAAGGGAACTGATTATTCCATAATGTGATTTGCGCTCAAAATTTCTCCCGGGAAACTGCCGAATTGGCAAAAAGATAAAACAAATTGCTCCACTAATTCCCCGGGAGTCCAATCGAATTTTAGCCAATTAAATTAGATATTGAAGAGAGATTTATTATATAAAGGAGACACAAAATTGAGTCACAAATTGGAGCTACCAAATTAAAAAAAATAAATAAGGAAAAGTTTTGAGATACTGAAAATTGAGATATAGCATAAAGAAAAAAGTTTCAGAAACTGGTCAGACTTGTGTCAAAGACATTTTGAAAGTTCTAGTATATCATAGATTAAAGGGCGGCTTTTCATAGGGATCCCTGCAAGTGTTGATTTATTTGAAAGGGATAATCACCGTGTAGTTTTATAGCAATAAAAATTATTCCTGTGTTGAGTTATTTCAATGGTATATAAAAAGGTATTTAAAGAGTCAGAGGAAACAGTTTAAACAATTAAAATATTAACTGTTGATGAAAAATTATAGAAATTAACATATTTTCTAAACTATACTAATTGACATAATATTTTCTAAAAAACCTGATTATGAATCAGATTTATTTAAGGTATTCATGAACAAATCTGATTCATAGTCAAAATTTGTAGAAAATATTATGTCACTTATAAAGAAATCAGAGGTGAAACCAAAAAATATTCTTATTATTATAATTGATTTTGTGTGACATTAAATATATTAAAAATATAACAAAAAATATCGGTCATTATCTTCTACATTTGAAAAAGTATATATAAGCTCCTTTCTAGTTTGAATGAAAATTGATATTCCAAGGTTTTTGTAGAATGACTGACTGGTGGTTTGAAATGTACTGATTTGCTTTTCAATTGAGTCGGTGAGATCATTGATAATTATTAACAACATTTGAGGTGACATACAGTTGGTTGTTAGTAATGTTCGTTGAAGTTTTAAGAAGATCGGAATAATTCGGAAGTGGTGGAAGAATAAAATCGGAATTTTCAGAAATTATAGAATTAAACGATTGCTTGACTGGAGGTGATGGGGAATTTGCTTCAGATGGGGGATAAATTTACATGTTGTCTGATAGATTTCCAGTTTTGGTATTGAGATTGTAAGCATTGGATTTTTATGAACTTCCCCCAAGTCTTGAAAGAACAGTTGATGCAGCAGATTTGATAATACTGTGCAACGAATCCCTGAAATATTTGATTTCTATTATTATTTCGGTTGAAATTATGTATTTGATTCTGATTATAATATTGTTGAGATGGTAGATTAAATGACTCCGATCGTTTATCATTCATAATCGATTTTTTTCAAGTACTTCGATCTTACTCAACAAACCGAATTCTTCGTCAGAATCAGCAGCAAAGCTTTTTTATTAGTTTTAATATCTGGTATCGATTATTTATTATAATTAAATGCTTTACTCCATGCTCAAACATTTTCTTCATCTTTATTTTCATCCCAACTCTTTTAATGCATTGAATTGTCATCATTGTTATTACACCATTTTGGTATAGCATCCTCTTTATTACTTAAAACAAGAACTATTTCTAATAAACCTTTGTACATTTCTTGATCCAAAACGACCACTATTCCTTTGTTTCCATTGTCGATTTCTATGGATTCTAGTCATTTCAATGTTTTATACAGCATTCTGACCGCACTTGCTGTCTTCATACACATAACTACAAATTCCCTGATTAATGTCTGTAAAGTTAATATTACAATCTTTAAGGCATTTTCCCACTGCTTTTTTCACTAAATCAGGATAATCAATGTCTTCAGATGACTTAAGAAATTTTGTTATTTTATTGAATACTGCACTCATTTTATTGGAGTTAAGAAATTCAGTTTCAAAATAAAGAAAATAAAAGTTCCAAATTTTTACATTTATTTTATTTTTTTAAACTATTTTCTAAACTTTTTTTGGATGAAAATTCATTGTTGATTGCAAATTCCTAGAATTCTGCAGTTGGTTGCTCTGATAATTGGTAGCGACTTAGTTAATTTTGTATAAATAAAATCAGATCAATTCTATTCATAAGACCCCCTGCGCCCGTCACCTAACGATGGAAACCACTAATTACCATTTCATTACCATTCTCAAGTTTTAGTTAATCCATATTTGGAAAGTTTTAAGAATTTTACGTTTTCTGTCCTAAAACAATTAAGGAATTTAAATATATATTTTAAAAAATTTCAAAATCTTTAAAATCAATCAATAATTTTGGTAATAATAATAAATCTCCAAATCAAAAGATTTAGTGTTTCTTCAAGTTTAGATTTCAATATAATGAAGGCAATGTCACATATATTGGATAGATTTCCCGTCATCTACACACACGAGTTCATGAACATAGTCGATTGAGAGGCTTGAGTAATATTATTGAGCATAAAAAATGATTAAAGAGATTACTCATTTAAAAGATAAAAATATTTAAAACTTTAATAGTAATTGGGAAAGCTTTTATGTTAGGCATGGGTTAATAAATCACAACCTCCCATAACTAATATTTAATCAGAGACGAATTTATTAATATTATTTAATTAACTCATTAAATCATAGATATCATATCATTATAGCTTCCAAATATAGCATCTGACATAGCTTATGATTATGGTGTTTTATTTAAATTTAATAAAAATATATTTGAAAGTCTGTAAAAGAAAAAAGATACTTAACTACTTTTCTTAAATTATGAATAATTTTATTTTTTTTGTGGACAAATCAAATCATTATAAGTTAATTATTTTTATTTTTATTCCATTTGTCGAAATTGATTTTCATTAAGCCATTTTCAATATTTCATCTAAATCACAGACGAAATATTTCATTTTCAATAAATAATTCAAATTAAAAATTTTATTTGCTCTAATATTATTTTAAAAAAATAAAAGAGTAAATATTGTTAAAATAAAAATTATAATTAATACAAAATTTGATTTTAATCTTTATTTTCAAAAATCATGGAACTGCTTCTTTGATTATCAGGAAATAAATTTATTAAAATTTTATTCCAAAAATGGAATTTAATAAAATATTTACTGTGATATTTATCTATTCTATTTTTCTAAAAATAATTTCTAAAATATATTTAATAATAATAATAACAATTTACTAGGACAAAACTGATGGTTTTGTCATGTAGAAAAAAAGCTGAATGAAATGTCATAGCAAATAAGACAGATTAAGAGTGTCATAAAAAAATAAAAGATTTAATTAATTTTATTTTTTTATTTTTTTATTAATTAAAAAATGAACATTTAATTAAGTTTATGTCTGTTATTTTGAATTTATGTTCCATTTTCAATTGTTAAATACTTTGAGCAAAGGTTTATTGCAAACATAAATTTTAATTTATCGTACAAATATAAAAGTTGATTTCATAAACTGCTGATACTTTTTTTTATTCCAATGGGAAATTATCAACAAATTTTCGAACATCCTTTATCAAATGTTATTAAACTATATTTGCCGAAAAATATTAAACAAAAATGATTTCGTCATAAAAGTTTATTGTATAATATAATTTTCCTATGACAATTTAAAATTACTATATAATTTATTACTGTATAAATATATGATATTAGAGGAATTTAATACCCACAACTTAGGGGGAAACGATTAATATTGTAATTGCGTAATCACCCAGTTTAAGGGTTAATGGACTCTTTTACTTGGGTTTTTAAAGGATTTTAGCATTTCAGAAAATTACTATAAACTCATAAAGGTTGATAAATGACTTTTAGAAAACTCGCTTTAAGATTTGGTTCTTTAGTTCTTTACGTTGCGATTCATTTTTAAATTCTAAAGTTTACTAATGGTTTACGTTAGAATCAAATTATTTTATTTTATTTTAAATAAATGAACTTGTTTTTTAAAGATTTATAAGTAAATTGTATACTTTTTTTATTCATACAACTTAGATAATATTAATATTTTGTGAATAATATACAGCAAATACAAAGCATTTAATGAACAATTGAGGCTAGACTTGTTCATGATTAAAAAAAGGAAAAAAGGCAGTTTGTTTAATTTGCAAAGAAACAACAGCAGCTCTCACTATAACACAAAACAAGAAAGTCTTGGTCAGAAAGAAGTGAATTATTGAAACGCGGTCGAAACTTTGATTTGTAACTGATTTAATTGTGGTGCAATTATTTAGCATAAAACTGGCAACCTATGCACTAACGAAGAACTAATCAAAAGATACATGATCGAAAAAAATTGAGAAAATCTTTTTCTTTTATAGATTGGTATGAGAACACGGTGGTGAGAGGAATAGAAGATATATAAAAATATATCATTTCAGGTGACTGAAACCATTCAACAGTTAGAATGGTTCACTTTTGATTTGGCCGAATCTGTAGATATTTCCTGATATGTTATTATTTATAAGAATTGATAAAAAAAACTATCAAGTTAATGATGATTTGCTTGATGTTAACGGAGTTACTAAAGTAGAGGATATTTTTAGATGAATTTAAATATGTATTCAGTAAAACAACTTGCAATGGAATATATTAAAGTGTTTAACAATTGATGGCTATAGTGTGACATAAATGAAGCCTTAGCCGGTTTTTCAATTTAAGCTGTAAGAAACTACAACTACCTAAAACCACAGATTCTACATTTAAATTTAAGCTCTTGTACTCATCAAAATAAATATCAAATACAGATAATCCTCCTACAACGCGATAGTTAGGTTTAACAGATATGTCGAGCTATACAGATTGCGTTATGTGAGACAAATAAAGAAAGTAATTTTTTTAAAAAAATGAATTTTCTTTTTAAAATAATTTTTTACATAGAAAATAGCTTTTAGTTATTAAATGCATTTTTTTCTCAAAATTAAAATATTGGAAAGTTTTCGACAGTATTGTAACAAAACCGCGTTCTATAACTATGTACATTACTCAGAGTTTAATTGTTGAATCGAGGAATATCTGTAAAAAATTATTTTAAAAATTTACACTTTTGAACATTTAGAAAATTTCATTACTTTCATTTTCGAATAAATAAATTGTTTTATGAAATATGGAGTATTAATTAATTGATAAGCATATTTTATTTTTTCCAAAGTTTTATATTTGTTTTAATTCATTTAGAAATACCCAAGATACCAGTAAACATAACATGTTTAAATATTGGACCAACAGATGCTCAAATTTCATGGGAGCAAAATCCTGAATCAGATTTACCGGCGGAATCGTTTACTCTCATGATTGCGGATTTATCCATTGACAATACAGTTCTCGGATTAAAACAAATCCCAAATATTCATCCATGGCCGCCTGATAATAAAAATATAACTTACAATGTCACCGATCTACGACCATATACAAAATATTCTGTAAAAGTCATCGCTTTCAGTAAAACATTAGGGGACTCAGATCCAAGCAAAACCATCGTAATAGAAACAAAAGAATTGCGTTAGTAAAATTTGAAAATTAAATTTTAAATTTTAATTAAATTGAAAACTTTATTTAGCTCATGAAATTGAAATTATATTTTTTTTGAAAAATCTTTTTAGTAATTAGGTTAAACAGGAGAATCAACTCTAATTAGGCAAATAATTAGTTTGGGTTTTTTTGCTTTTTTTTCAAAGTTGATTGGTAATTTACAGTGATTAATTAATAAATTTTCAATATTAAAAATTTTAAAAAAATAGAGAAATATTTTTTTTAATATTATTGGTAATGATGAAACCATTCTTTTCATATAAATTTTCTGGTCTTCTGAAATATTTCAAGACTTTTTAAATTAATTTTACCTTCTTTTTAAGTTGAAGATTTGCGTGGATACATTTTCATTAAATTTTAGAATGGCGACTGATTACATATTATTTTACATTTTGTAATATAATGATGTATATATGTATAAATATTATTTTTCTGCTAGATAGTTTTGTAATGTCAAGTGAATATGATGGGTGGCTAAAAGTTAACCAAAACACTGAGTTTCTGTTGTGTAACTATTTTGTATTTAGTTTAGGATTAAAATGGTGGAACAAAATTTTTTGAGGATGCTAGCAGTGACCTTTTTTGATTGCAGTAGAGATTTTTATTGTCAATCTTACCTTGGTTTAGTACGTCGTAGTACACTGGACTTTATATATCCTTCTACAAACCAAGCAGTTCTTTTAGCTGCAGGAATCTTTTCTTCTCTTAACATCCTTGTAAAGATCCAACTTTCATCTTTAACTATAATCCTGTCAAAACACGTCTATACATTGCATCTAATGAAATGTGATTCGATCATATAAGTTATTTTTGGTCAATTCCTGTGAACCAAATTGTTTTGCTTGACTAGTTGTATGATGGATTTCAAATATCTAAAAATGTACTTTACTCTCTGACATCTTCATTCTTTTAAATATGATAAGTGACTGAGGAATAATCTAAAAACACTCCTTTGATATTGACCAACAGGTAGTAATAGGAAAAAACTTTAATAAAAAATACTAAAAATTAATATTAATTTTTAAAAATGTAATAAATCAATTAAAAATTATATATAAATTATTTCTTTTATAACTCTCAAGTTAGCAAGAATTCAAATAAATACGGAAGAATATCAGACATATGTGAAATTTTAAATAGCGGGAATTTACCTAATTTCAGCACAAAATCAACACTAAAATATTGAAGTTTTCTGTGTATTATTTGTTATTATATTTCTGATAATTATTTGATTAATTTTTTAATAAATATAATTAATATAAATATTTGGTATTTTTATTAGGCAACATTTTATTTGGCACCACGTTGTGTATTTCGATTACAATTATCTTTGAAATTACTGATTTAAAAAGAATATTTGAAAAACAAATAATACAAAGCATTACTTAATTAAAATTACAAAAAGAAGCAATTTGCTGGGTTTTTCGATGAAAATAATTTTATTTTGTGAAATAGGTTTTTCTAAATTATCAAATTAATTTGATAGTGTTCATTTATCTTATTCTTTTAATAGACGATAAAAAACGTCACTGTAAAAGGCATTTGCATTTAATTTAGTCAATAAGTTATCTTTGTCACCACTTCAAAGAAACAAACAAATACCAATTTATTTTACAATTGTTCGAAGTTAAGAATTAATGCTTAATAAAGTATGTGGTTATTGTTTAGAATTTTTTGATTAATATTATCAAAGAAATAGATAAATAAATAAATAAAATATTTTTATAATTTTTTTATAGAAAGTATGCCAATTATATTATAAAAACTACAATAATTTTTAATTTCAGCGCCAAGTTCTCCACCACAATCAGTTTATGCAACTGCTGATACATTTACTTCAATAACAGTAAAATGGGCGCCACCAATAGAGGCAAATGGGAAGATTACGGTACTTTCTGCTATTTTGTTATGATGATAATTAAAATTTTAAATTTAATTATTATTTTTACAATAATATTATTATTATTATTATTATTATTATTATTATTATTATTATTATTATTATTATTATTATTTTTTATTCAAAGATAAGTCGATCTTTTTTCAACTGAAGTAGAATTTAAATAGAAAGAATTGGTTTGCCAACTCATTTAATTTGACTTACAAATATTTACACTGCTTCATAGAATATTTTTCATCAAAAAACTTGTTATTTCTGATTGAAGTTGAAAAATGCATTGAAATTTACAACAGTTTCATCAATCAGAAATTCCTCAATTATTCCGGATATGCATTCTCGAAATTCTCATATGTTCTTTTAAAAGTTTTGTTTTATTCTGAAAAGAAAAAAACACGAATTTTTACTTTCTCTTTTTTTTTGTAATTTATGTGATTATATTAAATCTTCTAAATTTATTATAATATCATTTTCAATAATTTTCATTTTGTCTTTGAATTTGCTTGGCAAAATTTTTTTTACATTTTTAATTGTGACGTTTTCCTGACAATATTTTAGATATATTCATATAGTCTTGTAAAATATTATTGGAACATTTGTTAATCTAAAATTGCGAATTTTAATGGTATGTATTGAAAGAAAATATTAGTTAACATTTCTTTATTTCATTTCTTATGAATATGGTTTCAAATAAAAACCGTGTTTAGCGATAAAGCCTTTATGACCATATGCATTATAAGAAATAATTTCTTGGAAAATGATTTATTTAACCTGCAAACAAAATCCGTTTTTTAATTAAAATTATACTTTATAATTTTAATTCTTCAGACTATAAATGGATGATTTTGTTTTAATTTATTTCTAATAAATACTCTAATTGAATAATATATTAAAACAATTGTGCTCTGTAATAATTATCAAATCATTTTAAATTAATATATACTGATTGAAAAATTATAGTGCTATACATAGTTATAAATCTAATATTTGGGGTTATAAATTTATTATTCATTTATTATTATTTGATTTTAAATAATTTTTATTTTTTAAATGAATTCATGGCAATAAGTTTAAATGGAAAATGGAAAATTAACTTTTTATTTTATATTATAAATTTCTTTCCTATTTAGTTTTCGTTATTCACGATAACATTGACTTTTATTGTGAAAACAAGTTATGCAGAAATTACTATACCCAATAACACAATATCTTTATATTACACTTGTCATTTACCTTTATTTCATTATTATTCTGTGTTTCATACATTACATATAAATTTCCTTATTAGTTTATTTACACTTAATAAGGCATGAGGAATTATAATCTCTTTTAATGTTTGTCTCTTTAATGTTTATTATTTTTCATTTGCAATTTGTTTTCATTTTATCCTTTCGAAATATTTAAAACTTCTCAAAAGTAAATAGTCTAACAATTGTGAAATGGTATGTTTGTTTAACACGGTTTAATCCCGTATAGAACATATTCAATGCAAGTTTCTAACTATTATTAGAAATACCTTCAGTGGAATGTTGTGTTTTTGTCTACGTAAGGACTACTGATGCACTTACGCCTTTTTGAATATTTTCATTCATATTCACCTCAATCATTAAGGAGCATACATCTTGTTGATTTGTTTATTTGGAACCTTAACTAAATTAAACAGTTATGCTCATAGTTTCTATTATTTCTTATTAAATAAATATATGACACAATATTTTCTACAACATTTGACTATGAATCAGATTTATTTAAGGTATTCACAATATATTTAAATTAGAAATATCCCGACATTTTTTATTAAATAAAATTTTCTTTTCTTAAGGCTTTTTCTAGCCATCTTTGCATAAATCTCCAAAACCCATGGCATTGTTCAACATATATATTATTCTCTGATAGGATATCAGATAATGCTTCTTCCGATGTTAAAAAAAGGCTGTGCCGAAAATTCGTGAATACCTTAAATAAATCTGACTCAGTCAAATTGTGTAGAAAATATTATGTCACTTATAAAGAAATTAGAGGTGAAAACCAAAAAATGTCCTTATAAAATAAATATATGTTTCGATATGGTTTTTATCACCACAGGTTTACTGCACTTTTAACATAGTCCATAAAGCCCGATATTTCTCATGTGCAACATTGTCCCAAAATTATGGGAGGCCCGACAAAATTATGAAATATATTTTTCTTAACTGATATAAGTTTGAATCTGTTAAGAAATTGTTTTGTCACATTCAGGAGTAATCTTTTAAAAATGGATATATTAGTTATGAATATTTAATTTTCTTTAAATTTTACTTGCTTCCAAAAATATATAAAAGCATGATTTTTAATTTTTACCGAGAAATTATTAAGGAAATATGCATGTTTAATAAATATCTCAAACACTAAGGTGTCATAATAATTTTCAGCTTTGTTAATTTTATTGTATGAGTTTAATGACTTTTAATGATGTTCAGCACTTATTAAAAATCACAAAAAAGGAGGAAATGAACAGGTTAGAAGTGGTTTGAAACTAAATAATAATAATATATAATAGTGTAATAATACATATAAACACAGTGACAAATGCAAAATAATAAAAAATTGGCAAAAGTAAACAATATAGACATTTTCCAAATACTATTAGGACAATTCTTAAATTTCTAATGGGATCGAATCTAGGAAATCCTTGTAAAACAATTCTTATGCATAAAAGACATGAAAGCAACAAATATATTTCTAAATTAGCAAATTATTAAAAATTAAATCACAGGAAAATCAAAGCTTTTGTTTTATAGTATTATGCTAATCCCAATATTAATGATTACTGTGCAGAATATTTTAATTTTATATTAAATCTTTTTAAAATATCGATTTATATATCTATGCTTTTGAAATTAAAATTACTATTAATTAGGATTTTATTTAAATTATATGATTTTTTTTGTATTTATCATCTTAATGCAAGAGATAATACATTTTCAAATTATTATTATTATTATTATTATTATTATTATTATTATTATTATTATTATTATTATTATTATTATTATTATTATTATTATTATTATTATTATTATTATTATTATTATTATTATAAATTATTAGTTAAAAATAAATATATTTAAAGAAAGCTAATTAATAAATATTAGTATTATTTTAAACTAAATTATTAAATTCTAGACATTTGATTCATATTCTATTACATATTCTATGTAAAATGAATATTTCACATAAAATGAAAATTTCCAAGCAAGTTAATATTTAACATTGAAAACATGTCGCCAGAATTAATAATTTCACAAACATTCACTACAACAACAATAACATAGTTTATGGCAACAAATAGTGATAAACTATTTACAAAAGTCACCAAATAGATAATTGGGTAAAAGTCATCCGTTTAGTTTTATAATATTCCAAATAAACATTTTAATTAAAGCAAATTGTTGGCATAACTCAATCGATGAATTATATTAATATTTTTAGAATTCCTAATTTGTAATTAATTTAATTTAAATAAAATGTTTTTGTAAAAGATTTAAATAATTTAGTCATCTTAAATTGTTAGCTATTTTTGGTTTTGTAAAATAAATTCAATTGTTATTTTAAAAAAAAGTTAAAAATAGAGTGTTTTGAAAAAATTACACATAAATAATTTTTCAAATGATTTTTACACATAGATAACTTGTTTTATTTGAAATTGAATCTATATAGTGAGATCCAAAAATATTTTTAAATGTGTCAAACACGTTTTCATTGGAATTTAAATAAGAAATGCCAAAAGGTATTATGATTTATTCACCGATTCCTCACAAAAACTTCTTTTTCACTTATTATTAAAGTTTTTGTATAAAAATTTAACATAATTAAAATTAGTTGTTCCTTTACACATTTTTCTATGCTCAAACATATTACTCACGTTCTCAATCGACTTGGATCATGAATCACTGTGTAGAGATGACCGGAGGTTTCTCCAATGTTTGTTAATTGCACCCTTTTGAAATGAAAACCTATACTAAACCTATAAAACCTATATCAGACAGTAAACATATTGAGATTTAAGATTTCTCAGAATAGCCAATTGAAGGACGCGAGTAATATTATAAAGTTAATTAGTCAGTAATATATATATTGAAAGACAAACATTTTCAAAGAAAATGTAATCATAAACGTAAATAATAAAACGATGGAGTCAAACCAGAATAAGTTATTGCATCTTTTTAGTTGATTTACCTAAGTTCATTGATAATATGAGTAACATTTTATTAATTTGCATTTAATCTGGGTTTAATTCAATCAGTTAGTCAAAGAATTTAATCTGAAATTTGTGAATTTGACAGAAACTATCTAAATCTCAATTAAATGATAAACAGGGCTTAAAATATTGTGCTTAATCAACAAGAACAATTAAAAGCAATTAATTATAGTCAAATTAGTTTTTATCTCGTGATAAACGTTAACAACTACTTTAATAGCAAGTTTTGTTTTTTTTGTCATTTAGATGAACGCATTAGTTTGACGTTTGATTGGAATTTGTCAAAAAGAGATTTACTGCATTTAGTTGTTTGATTTTGTTTTAAATAGTTTACATTCTTGTTTTTAAATCTGTTGTGGATTTGATTTAAAATTTCCAACATGAAAGGAAAATAAAATTTATTATTATTATTATTAATATAATTTACTCTATTAATGGCAAATTTTAATTAGGATAAAGGAACAGGTTTGTAGGAAGTTTTAATAGAACTGTTACAAAGGCAAGTTAATTATTTATAGATCTGATTCTAGAGATCCGTAACTTCATTGTAAATTAATTTCACAAAAATTAATTTTAACAGTTATTTTGAAAATAGCTATATTTATTTATAAAATATGACAATATGAAAACTTTTATTTTTAAAAGGAAATTTTTTGATATAATGCGGTAATTTGGAGGATTAAAAAACTGTGTTAGTTGACGGTTTTTAATTCGCAGTTGGAAATACATTTATAAAAATATAATTTTAAATTTATAATTTTCCAATAGGCAACACTAAGTGCTCTTGTAATCACTTTGTGGGGGTATTTTATTTGATTTATAATTTTTTATATAATACAAGTTATAATTATTAGCATATGCATACGACTAAATATATTCAATTGGAAAGATTACAATTCGATTATTATTATTATTATTATTATTATTATTATTATTATTATTATTATTATTATTATTATTATTATTATTATTATTATTATTATTATTATTATTATTATTATTATTATTATTATTATTATTATTATTATTATTATTATTATTATTATTATTATTATTATTATTATTATTATTATTATTATTATTATTATTATTATTATTATTATTATTATTATTTTTATTATTTTTATTGTTATTATTATTTTTATAAGAGGGTTTGCCTGTGTATGAAGAGTGAATAAATAATCATTCAATGAAACCCGGAAAATCTATTGTTTCTTCATTATAATATCCCATTGTTGTAATTATATTAATAAAAAATTTATTGAAGTTTTTATTTATTGGTTTATAAAACTTGTTAAATTCAGATCGATAATTAAAAGTTCTTTCGTTTTACGAAAATATTTTGTTTATCTAATTACATTAAAAGTTTCTTTAACTAACAATTTTATAAATATAGATAAATAAGTATTTTATTTTGTATTTTACTAGATTTATAATGACGTGCATTGTAATTAATTTTATTATGAGAAAAATATGAATCTTGTACAAAAAGAAATGAGTTAGAAAAAAATTATTAATTCCAAAATTGGTTTCGCGCTTTAAGTGTTTTATGTATTTTGATAAACATTTTCAAGGAAATTTGTTAAACAATCATTTGGCATTTGCAAAATTAAGCTTATGAGCTAGAATATACTGTAGGAAGATATTGGTAAGAAATCGTCAAAATTAAAAGAAAAAGTTATTTTTAATATTTTTTTCTAAAATAAACTAAAATACCGTAATTTAATCACTTTATATTATAAATTCAGTAGATAGCATACGCAAATTTTAATAACTTTTCACACTGTTTTGAGTGGGTCATATATGTGAAACTTATTTATAATAGCTATTAGTAAAATTGCTAATATGCTTGACTTGTTGGGATTTTATAATGAATTAAGAAAATTTCACTAATATAATTAATGTTAATTGATGAATATTTCATCAAAATTGAAAATCCTAAAGACACCGGATTTTCTTTCCAACTGTGAATTTAATCGCAAGTGTAATTTAGTATTTAAGAAATATAAAATAATAATGATAAATGCAAAAATAATTTAATATTATTACAGTGTGTGTGTATGTATTTAAGGTAATTAAAACAAGTATAGTTATAAAATAATAGGTTATAATTGTTTATTTGAATATTTTCTCAGATAATATTAATTTAACCTTATACATCTTGTTGTTTAAAATTTTATTTTTCATTGTTTTTTTAATATATTGTAATTTTTTCTAAATATTTTACATTTCATTTTCATATAGCACAATGATAACTAACTTAGTGTTTTTTTTCAGTTATTAATTTTCAAAACATTATGAAGTTGTAAGAAAGTCAAACAAATTACAATTTCATTTTCCAACTTAATTATATTTGATGAAATTGCTAAAAAAAGTCTATTAAATAATTAAGTATATTCTCTGGAAAATATTTGAATTGTGAGAAATATTATTTTTTGATGTGTTTAAATGTACAGAAAGTAACTTGAAAATTAAGTTTGTAGTTATGAATATAAAAATAAAATAGATTTTTATTTTTATGACATTTAATAATTCTATTGATGCGGATTTTAATGTTGTTGGTTTTGAAAGATTTTGGAATCATTATAAAAAAGTTTAAAAAAATAACTATTCATTTTAAAATTGCTGATAAAAACAATAACCATTTTGAAATAAAATTATCAATATTTTTCACATACAATTAATAGAAATTAATACAAGTTTCAAGTTTATTAGAAACCGAAAATGACAATTGTCTTAAATAAAAAAATTCTCTTCAGTTATAAATTTTTTAAATTAAAACACTGAAATGAAGAACCTTTAAAAAAGGTAAATTTAATGAAAAATAAATAATTAAATAAATTTGGCAAAGATTAATTAAAAGATAACGCCAATAAAAAAATCTTCGTACGATATATTTCGACAGCATAACTTTCATCTTCAGGTACACAAAACCAACTAAAAATATTAGGAATTAACTTTTAATTTAAACAAATTGTTTTTTTATATTAATTTAATTTTGTAATAAATAAACATTTAAAAAATATTCAAATTCTTTTAACTAATTTAAAATTTTATTTATATAAATATTATAATTTTTTAAAAATAATTTAATTTACAAATTCAATTATTTTAATAATATTACAAAAAGTGTTTTTTAATAAACAATACATAAGCATGATGTAACATCCTTAAACTATTTAAAAATATTCAAAACATTCGTAGTCACAGCACTTTGGATCCAATGACTTTATCAGCAATTCTTCACATATCACGCGTTTCCAATAATTATTTAAACTTTTCAACAAAATTCTAAAATCAAGTATTATTTCTTTAAACCTCTCTACACTCCAGAAACATAACGTACGGTATGTACTGTCTAGTTGGTCTTAGGCAAAACGGTCAAAATCTTTCAGAAGAGGTACTTTTAACACTTTGTCTTGTAACATCATTGACAACTTGAAATTGATATTTGTTTATGAACAGAACTTTACACAAATCATTTTTATCAAATTATAGCTTTTATATGCAAACTTAGGGTTTTAGTTGCTGGGACACTTTTTAAAGCAACATCAACGAACTTCTTTTGAAAAGTTATTAAAAATAAATTATGCTAACTTCAATCATGCGCCCTTAAAAAGCAATTGCTGAAACGACTGTATATATTTTATGTGACCGGATAAGTATATTGAAGAGAGACAAGGGTCAGTTTTGAAAGCAATTATTCTACAAACCGATCTAAGTTATATCTTTAGATCAATCGCTCTTTTGTGAAATACTACAGTCTTATTAAGAAGAACGATGATGGTTCTGTATTGTTCTTCTTTTCTTTAGTCTGTCTGTTTAAAATTCTAAAATAAATAATGTAAAGAGAATTAGACAGTAAAATCTTTATAGTGTCTATTCATTTGTCACAAATAAACTATTTACTTTCTCTAGGCTTTAAATATTTGAATTATCAAATAAAAAATTTTGATACAGTAAAACACAAAGAATTAAACAAGCATGTAATGTACGCTTTAAAATTTTGATTAATATTAATGCAAATTGTTGAAGATCACATAATTACTGGAAGATACTTTTGCGTGTAAATTCTTGTCGCATAGTATATAGTGGCTTCTTCATCTCGTTTACTGGGATAAGGGTACAATGTATGGAAGACTTTCTCTTTATCATTTGTTGATCACTTGGTCTGTCGTGCTCTGAGATTCTACAATGATTTATGAGTTTTCAGGAATAATTAATGAAATTAATTAATTAATTATTTTTTCTGTTCCAACTCCTTCTAGGAATCTTCGATCATTTTAAAATTATTTATACTTCTTCAACCTCTTATCTGTCAGCGGTTATCACTTTCCTTTCTTTCAAAATTAAAAAGATATTTATTTTTATACTGTGTTGAATATCATACATATATAAATCTGTCAAGATGACTGATAAAATTTTGCCTTACACCAATACCTCACTTTTTGTCCAAAATTAGTTCTGCAAACCCATACGCAAACTGAAAAGAGATTCGCGTCTTAGATCTTCAGATTTTCAGTTAAATGTTCATTTTATAGTTACCTTCCGCATTCAGTTGCTCATTAATAACCATCCCCTCCATTCTTTCGGAATTTATTTTTCTAGATTAATTTTCTTTTTTAACAAAGAAAAAATGTTTTTTTTGTTATTTTGCATGAATATTCTATTCAAATTTCAAAAATGTATTTTTTATTTTCAAATAATGCAAATTTACAAATAAGAGGCAACGCAATATGAAACAATTTTAAAAAAAACTAAAAATTCAGTGTCAAAAACCATACAACGCAAGAATATTACTAAAAAGCGCTGAAATATAAATTATTTTTATTTAACCCATAATTATAATAATTTTGAATATTTATTTTCCTGCTGATTTCCAACGTATGCGCCAGCGTTAAGAGATCCAAAGTAAATGATATTGAATAATAAAATAAATATTGACCAATAGTCTGAAAAGAAATAGAGATAAATGCAATTGTAAATGAATAATAAAAAGCTAAAGTTAAAATTAATTGATAAAAGTCAAATTTTTTTACTATAATAAATATTTTAGTTTTCCGTAGCTCATCAAAGGAAGTAGTTGGATTATCAGGGGGAATTTTCATGTAATCCCAATAATTATTATTTAAATTTAATGAATAATGAATCCCACAGACTGCAATAATCCTAGAAAGAAAATTATCATTTTGAAACATCGTTAGATACAAATTTTACTAGAAATTCTTTTTCTATTTGTCAAATTTGCTTTTAAACAAACCATCAATGAACCGCCATACTCGGCCGTCAACAAATTCATTTGTTTACCGTTTTGTCATTGAGAGATAGATTAATTATTTCGGAAGTTTCCTCTCTATTCCCGTTATTCTTTAATAGGAATATGTTAGTAAATTATTAATCTCTCTTTTTCAAATTAATTTTGTTTTACATTTAATGATATATCAAATGAGTTTTATTTAAAATATCTTTTATTTATTTATTCATTTGATAAACATTTGAGTAAGGGATTTGATAAATAACTGTAAAGTCAATGTTCCTGTTGTTAATGAGATATTGTTAAACCTTTTTGATAAAAAAATTATAATAAAATCATTTTGGAATAAAAATGTCAAAAAATGACATATTTTCTTTATTTTGTAAAAACGTTAGTTTTATAAAATTTTTTGTTTTAATATTGAGAAAAAATCTTTTTTGAGAGATCATTTTATTTTATTTTACTTTTTAAACAAAGTGGTATGTTATTCCAAGTGGTTAAAAACTCATATTAAAAAATAAATCCAAAGAAACTGGAAAAGGTTCTTTGCATGGGTTCTGGGTAAAGATAAAGCAGGATGAGAAAGAGGTATTAAAATAGATTTTACGCTGTGTAAATTCCGAATAAATAAGTTCCACTTTACTGCTATAGATGCCATGTCACACAGATTTCATTAAAAACACAATTACATGAACCAACAAAGCCGATTGTGTAGTTTTGGTTTTCGCAGCTGACAATTATTTTATTTTGTTTAAATAGTACTTCATATAACGATAAGAATATATTACGCTAACTGTTAAAGTAAATATTGAAATTAAAATGATTCTGAGTTAAAAATTATCCAAAATGACCGCAACTTTTATTTCTTCACCAGTGAACGAAAATTCTGTAAACATGGAATTTCTAACATTTCATCTCCTATTTCATAAGAAAATACAATGTATATTTAAAACGAGTTACTGGTTCATTGAATATTTGAACTTGATATAAAATGAATAATAAAATGTTGAATGCCATTTTTATTTTTGTTAATATAAGATTCATTACAAAAAATTAATTTTTTTGTCAAAATTCATTTTCCTTATTAATCAATTCCAACTTTGTTTTTTTTTTATTTTGATATCTAATAAAAAAATATATTTAATAGAAACAACACTTTCAAATATATTTCAACATTGATTGAGTATTTTTAATTGAGAACGGGTTATTAAATTTAATTTTATTCAATTAAAATACAGATTTTCATTACAAAAAAAAGAAAGTTTTATTTTGCAGTTTTATATTTTATATTTTAGTGCTCCTACCTTTAGTTGTTTCATCTTCGTATAAATTCCTCCAACTTAAACAAATTCAATGTTATGCTTAAATTATTAAAAATAAATAGTTTAAATCAGGCCGGACCACAAAAAATCATCCATGAGCCTATTTCGACATTATTAAAAGAGAGAGATTATTTGATTTTCATAAATATACAATTTTAATTGAATTAAAAAATATTTGATTTTGCAAAATATGAAAAATTCATATATATTACTATAAAATATAAACAAGATAGTAATATAAAGATTTGTCTTTTTTCTTGTTTTAAAGCCAAACTTTGCAAACTTATTTGATGTCCAGTGCATCAGGATGAGTGTAAAACGGTGTTTAATTGACCTGGCGCGAAGAGAAATCTGAGCGCCTCCTGCATAGTATTGATGAGAACCATTAGCTCGAAACTTGTATACTATTGGAAATTTCACTGGATATCTTTTAATGTATCGTATATTCTTTGAATAATAAACTTAAGTTTTTCAAGTTGTTTTAGTAGTCTAATAACTTGTAACCAGTTTCTGTGTTGAACTTGTAGTTCGCAGAGGTAAAATTGTATCTACCATAGTTTCAAGATGAAGATTCGTCTTTTTTCTTGCTTTGAATCCAATAAATAAATAAATTCAAAATTTTTCTGATTCGAGAAAGGTCATAAAATAAAAAACACATGTTGCCTAAGAATCAAATTTGCAATTTTTCTTGACAAGGATTTTCCAAATTGAGAGTCTAAAATTTTATTATCCCTCAAAGGTGTTTCCTGTGATTATCAGTTCTAATTAAATGATAGTTTAGATCAAGTTATATAGTTGTTCAAAAATATTATTAGAATAATAGAATTTACTTTTTCAGCACATAATTTGCTATTTATAAAATTAAATTTAGTCAAATAATTTGATTGAATATTTGAAACTCTCTACTGTTGTTTTTTTCTATACTGAATAACCTAATATTTAAAATACGAAGTTTTAAAACTAAATTAGAAATTTAACTTAATCTTATTCTTTTAATTAGTCTGTAAAATATATAAATATATAAAAATAAAAGAAATCAAAATATTAATTTGATAACAAAAATGATTTGTATAAAGAAATGATAAATATTAAATTTTTAATTTGTAAATAAAATATTATAAAAATCTCTTAAATGACAACAGATATTGAGTTGAACTCAGAATTTGACTTTAAATTTAATTTTAATTTTAATTTTAATTTTAATTTTAATTTTAATTTTAATTTTAATTTTAATTTTAATTTTAATTTTAATTTTAATTTTAATTTTAATTTTAATTCAAATTTTAATTAAAGTTTATATTATATTTTTTGAAATTATTAATTCAGTTTGTTCTACGAGATGTTGCATCTTGTTATTTATTATTTTAAATCAAATTTAAAAAATTTTAGATATTTCTTTCAAATTTTTATTATTTTTTAAAATAAAATTTAGAATTCTAAAATGTTTAAATATAAATTTAGAGACAACAATTCACACTATTTCATAAATGTTGTTTTTAATTATTATGTATTTTGGTATTCTTAGTCGTTTTTTAATGTTTCGAGTTTAATTAAAAATTTTAAATTATCATTTTTAATTACATTCTACTATGTATAATTAATTGTAGAGTTAAATTACTAGATAGATGTAAAGTCTCCGAACTTAATTTATTTCACGTGGCGTACCCTTCTTCTCATTAAAATGAAATATTTTGATTTAAATTTTTAATCTGCTTAAATTAAGAAAATTGTTGTCGGGAAATTTAAGTTATAATGTAAATGTATTCGATTTAGGGTTACTTTTGTCTTGGTCGGTTGAGTTCAATTCTTTTTTCAATTTTATTTGATTGTGTTAAATATTATTTTGCCTGGTCTTTTACAAAAGATTGTTTTAACTAATCTGAATTATGTAAAATATGTGGAATTGTTATGTAGTAATTAATCTGCAATTTTAATTAAAAATTAATTAATAAATATTCCTTTTTTTTATTTTATTATAAGAAATTAATTGATTAAGGTGTTCACTTCAATCGGTTTAACCTCATTTCAATAAATTGACTATCCAAACAAACTGTCCCAATATATTTGTAATTTTAAAATTATTTACCTAGTTTTGTCAACATTGAAATATTTTACCAAAATCTTTAAATAATTTTTTTTATTTTAAAACATAATTTTAAATTTATCTAATACCAGTTAATGAAATATTAAGATGAAATTTGAAAATACAACGGAAAAAAACATTGAAAATTTATTTCAAAGAAATTAAATTTTAAAATATAATCTGATAATCTAACATAAAATAATTCGTAATTTCATAAACAATTTCTCAACAATTAATTTTGTTAATATTTTATTTGGCGACGAACAATAAAACTAAAAAAATCTGAAAATGAATAATTCGTCTATTTCCAGTAATCATGATTAATTTGAAATAAAAATCTTTTACAATCAGAATTTTTATTTCTTTTTAACGTTTATTTTTTCCGGATCCAAGAACGTAAAAAGTTTTCAAACATTTTCACGAATGACACTTGAATATTTTTTTATTTCAATGAAATTATTTTTTGTTAGTTTTTGCGAATAATTATTAGAATTTAATTCAATTTTTATTTGGACACTCACAAATCATCGGTACAGTATCAGACAAAAGAGGAATTGAAAAGCTTGTCAACAAACTGTCAATTGGTCTACATTTTCCTACTGAACGTTTAACTGGCCATTGTAAATGAATTCTTTTCACAATTATTGTTGAAATATTTTAGCTCATTTTAACAAAATAATTAGAAATTAATCAATATTAAAACAATTTTTTTATGAGAAAATTGCTACTTTATTGTTTAAACTACAGCGAGATTAATTGAAGGTGGAAGTTTATAAAACAATATTTCAAAGCTTTCCTTAAAAAGTAAATAATGAACAGTAAAAGAGTTTATAGGAATAATTTTTAAAAGATATTTTTAGATGAATGTTTTTTAAAATGTTTGGCAATAACTAATTATATAAGTAATTTCTCTTTAGAAGTTGAATAACATTTAGATGAAAATAAATCTATCTAAAAAATCGTCAGGAATTTATTTAATAATGGACATTTTCTTTAATAAGATTTTCATTTTTTCCATTTATCCATAATTTAAAGTGTATTTTTTGATTAATTCTAATATATGGACTTATCTTGTCGTTTTAATTACATAAAATATGTAAAAATCAAAATTTGCAAAAAAAGATATTTTTTTTAAATTTAACCTTTTTAAGATTAAAATATCTGATTTTTATCAGTTTTCAGGAAATTTTTAATTTTAAAATTATTTTTTAAAAATTTCTTAATTTTAAAATTTAGTTTAGATTAATAAACTTTTCCTATGAATCATATTTTTTAATCGTTTAATATTGTAATGTTTATTGTATTATAATGTTTATTTTTGTTTTCTAACAATTTCAAAAAAACGAATAGAAAATCTCCTTGGTAACTTATTTATATATAAAAATAAAATAAAAATCATTAATTCCAGCAAATGCCATGGTGGTGAGGTATTTTTATGTGATAAATGATGGAATTTTGCGCATTCCAGTCGACCAACAGAAAATATTCCTGCTCCTTCGATTTCATTGAGAATTTGTTCTCTCGTTAACATGGCCGTTGGTCTTATTAGCTCTTTATAGATTGTTTTGCTAGAATAGTCAATATTGTTCCTGTATTTCTTTTGAATACATTGTTGTTGAATCTGAAATTCCTTATTGTTGCTCAACTACATTTCAATAAATTCTGCAAAATTTCAATTGTTAAAACAATTTCGTGATTCATCTTTTCCACAGAACCATAGCGCTTGTCGCGTAAAAATGGACAGATTCAAATAAACAAAGCATATAATTTCTGTTCTCTTCTTTTAGACGCTGACGTAATGGATTAATTTGTTCGGCTACTGTGATATCACCCCACATCGCGCGTGTTGTTAGCACAAGTTGTGTTTAATGAATCAGTAGCGTGATGAGTCGAGTGCTTTAGGCCAGTTGTTATAGCTCTTAGTGATTTATGTGTCTTCTGTCGTACCACGAGGTGTTGGATTAAATAAACCTCAGCATAAACAAAATTCCTTGTCTAATACTGGATCAAATTCAACCCAATCAAATCTTGAATACAATGTTGGTAAAAAGGATTTTGTTTTTTTAGAACATGCATTTTACAAAACACGATATTTTGAGAAAATTAGGTGTAAAGGACCACTTTCTTTCTTCCCAAGTCTAAAATTCAAATCCTCAATTTGAGGTCTTACTGAAATTATTGAAGAATATTGCGTGCTGTTACTTTCTATGGTCTAACAATATCCTCAATATTTTGCTGAGATTGATGGAAAAGACTAGATATGTTGGTGTTTTGGTTAGAGATGGGTTCAATGATCACCGATTGTGACTCCAATTTGGATAAGTCTGACTTGGCAATTGGTTTAGGTCCAAATTGCAAGGTGTATTACTTAATATTTTTGCAATGAGGATTGCTAGATTCTTTAATATAAACTAATAATAATATATAAAGTTGATTTATAGGTCCTTTAACAGATTCGGGGTTGACACAAATACACAAACATTTGTTGGATAAAGTCTGAATACATCACTGACACATCATACATGCATTCATAATTTTGTAATTATTTTATGCAGAAAAAACTGAAGGAGTGTGCGCGCCCTCCTTGCCAGATCTGCCTCAGGTTATCAGTTATTATCAAATATAAACCTACTTAAAATAAAAAAAATTATAAGTATCGTCGTAAATTAAGTGAATTTACCATATAAGAGCACAAAATCATTCTTGAGGACAAAAAGAAATTAAAACACATTTGTACTGCACATAACTACTCTGCTATAAAAAATATACACAAAAGCACAAAAATTATGGGCATTTTTAATTATAAAACGATGCAATTGAAGAATTTCTCAAACGCTTTTTCACATTCTACCTTTCGATGAGTAATAAATAGTCTAAAAATGAAATGTAAAATATAATTTTTTTAATAAAATTCCAGTTTAAAATCTGTTTTAAAAGTTCGGAAAAAAATTATAGATAACAGGAAATCATGGAAAATATAGAAAAAAATACTGATATGCGTAAATTAAAGGTGAAATAAATATTTTTAAGTATTCAGAAATTGATAAAAAAAAATTAATTGAAGTCACGGAATATGGAGAACGTATACTTTATTTTCCCGAAGTTCATAATAAATAACAAAATAAAAAATAATAAATAATAAAAACAACTTTAAAAATATAATTATATTTAACAAATATTTTTGGTTTTTCTTTTATCAAATTTAATAATTTTTTTGTGACCGCATTGATAATTTATAAGAAATATATACTTATAAAATGTAAAATTTTTATTTGAAAATTTATAGTTGTTTTTTCTATATCCGGTTTAATACATAAAAATATATTTGAAATAAATAAAAATCATTTTGAATAAATTTTCAGATTTATCTTGGTGATATTTATCATTATCAAGATTTATTAAAATAATGAATTATATGTCATATAAATTAATACAATTTGACAAATAATATATCAACTTGTAATACCTTAATCTATTCTGACAGAAATTGATAAGTTTAAACAAATAATGTAAATTGGACCTAACATTAATATTTTTAATTTGACTAAAAATACTAAACAAAAATTTAGTATGAGATTTTTCAGTAAAATTAAAATACATTTTCTCTTGAGTTGCTTGAATAGGAATTGTAAATTTCCGACTATTTAAATTGCCGGAAATTTAGCAAATTTTTCAATCATTGCCAATTTATCGGTATTTTTTTGTTTTTTTAAACTACTATGATTGATAATGTTGTAAATATTACAAAAAAAGATTCATTCAACTCTAATCGAGCATTGTAAAAAATGTTTAAATTCAACTTTTAATAAAATAAAATATAAAATATTGTAATAGAAAAAATAGAAATTATCGTAAACGTTATGGAAGTGTAGATGGTAATCTTTGCAGGAATCCTGAAATATGCCTCTCAACGGTCAACCTCCGAAACAAAAACCTTTCTGGAAAGGTTTAATTCTCAAAAAATTAAAAACGATCTTATATTTTCTTTTTTATTTCTTAAAAATAAAATAATTACTCAATAAAACTAATTTAAAATATAAAAAAAATTACTTCTACTTAATTTAAAAAACTGGTTGGTTAAATTGCACTCGTCGAATGATGAGTGAAAACATTTGTAGTAATTAAATTTTATTGAAATATAAAAATAAAAATGAGAAGAAAATATAAAATAATATATGATTAAAGTTCTCAAGTGTTACAGGAAAGCCGTTTAAAGAAATCGTGTAAAAACTAAAATATATTCAAGGTTAGCCAAAGACCGTATAAAAAAGTTTTGAAAAATATGCTTAGATACAATTTACATTCAATACATTCACATATATTTCTTTTATTAATCTATATAAAATTAGCAGTATGGTGCGCATATTGTAGAAAAAAATAAAATAAAAAACAATACAAAACTTCAAATTAGATATATTACTCGTGAAATTTCTAATGACATAAACCAAAACCTCTGTTTTCGCTAGATAAATCATCAATGAAGCTTTTCGTACTGTAATTGCATCATGGACAAACGAACTGCTTTTTCAGAGATTTTTGTCATATTTTTCTGGGAAATGTAAGATCCTTATATAAATTTGGTACCCAGTTAAATAAGTCCTGATAATTCTCCATATTCATACCAAATAATAAAAGGTCTTCTTCATCAATTTTGTGTTTCAATGCTGTAATCTCATTAAACACTTTCAATATTTGTCTTGACGCATTCCCGCAAAATTGCTTTTTATCAATCATTTAATGTGGATCCCAGTATTTCAAAATTGCTTTCGAACTATATGCAACACAATCTATAATCGTAAGTCTTTTTCATACATTCATGATACAAACGTTTCTATTTTCAAATACATCCGAAATGTGGCTTAAAGGTTGAATCAAAGAAGTACTTTTAAGTAGCACAAAAATTACTTGTGTATATTTGAATGTTTTGATGCTGAATGTTTAGACCTTTTTGTCAAACATTTCTTTACGAAGTAATTCGGGAAACATTTGGTAAATAAACCTGCTCTTGGTAAATGCATCTTTATTTGCTATGCAATGAACTGGTCGCAGTATACTGTTTTTATCTTGCTTGGTTTATAACAAAAGGCATTTAAATTTGGTCACCAGGACCATTTTTACATATTATAAAAGGTAACCCGATCTTTTGAAATTTTTAAACAGTTTGCAGGCTTTTTGGTTTTTCTATAAAAGTTTCAGTGCTCATTTTTTCCCAATATAGACTTGCTTTGCTAGCAATGAAAACTTGATCAGGAACATAGCCACCAGTCCAAATTATTTTTGGTAGTTTTGAAATTTTGGCAGCAACTTCATCGGCAGATTCAATTTCTTCTTTAATTTAATTATTGTAAGATGCATTCTTTTTATTCTCGAGTTTTGTAATGACTTATAGATCGTTTAGATATTTGAATTTTTTTAAGTTTCTAATCCCTCCTGTTTTATAATATTTTCATTGCAGTTCCTGTTTATTACACAAAAAAATGTATATCCAAAAAAAACTCTTTACCGTAGATGTTCAATAGGCGCTTTTGGTCTAGAAACAATAGATTATTGAAAAACGTCTTTTTTTCTTGATTGCTTCGTGCAAGTAAAACATTTTGCAACCTCTCACAAATGGAGATTTTTTACAATAGTTTTTAATTTAGACATTGTTTTTCACTCATGTAGTAAATATTCGATCAAGGTTGTTAAATAAATATGCATATCCACCTTTTTTATCTCTAATACATCAAGCCACACGTTGAAATAAGTCTATTGCATGATGGAGCACTTCAAACCTTTGTCAGGAAAATTATGTGATCAACTCACTTTTGCAATAAGTTTTTTTATTTGTACAATACAAACAAAATATGTAAATATATATTATGTATTTTTAAAATTATATATAATAAATACTAATTCGCATATTTTTATTTTTGTTATTCAGATATAATTGAAATTTATATTCGTATGTTTAAATATTTAGGAAAACAAAAATTATTTTTTGATTTAGTTTTGTTTTATTACATTTCGAGAACACGAATTACAAAAAAAACAGAATTACCGAATTATTTTCTTTGGCAAGAATATATTTTTTAGGAAATATTAAGATATATTAAGATTTTTTTGTACAAATTCAACAGTATTGATAATTGGTTTATAATTTTAAATAATATTTATTATTTATTTAACATTTAATTAGTTTAAACTCTTTTCTGTTACAATTTATTTTAGTTTTGTCATGAATCTTTAAAATGAAATTTAGAATTACAATACTTTCCAACTGGCTTTATATAAATTTATATTAACCTTAATTAAATTTCGTTTTGTTGAAATTCTTTATTTCTAAAACTGATTTTAATTAGACTTAATTAAAAAGAGTATTGTGATATGCGATGCAATTTCTAATGACTAACTAGTTTCAGGATTATTTTTCTCTTAATAGTACCACATAATTTGCTTTGTTCCACCAAGGAATACTTCATGGCGTCACATTGAATATCCTATTTGTGTAAAATAATTGAATAATAAACAAATTAGTAATAATTATTCATTTTGTCCAAATACTTTTCGTTTTATTTAACTCCAAGAAACTTTTATTTGTACTTAAGAATACCAACATTTCTAAAATTCAAAACCGTCAATTCCAAAGAATTCCAAAATTCAAATTTGACTCAAAAATATATACAAACAAAATTGAAATATTCGGCATTCGCTCACACACATCAAGGACGAAACGACAATGAACATATACAAAACAAAAAGCTTTTTCTCCTTAAAAATTCCAACTTTTTAAAATAATTTCAAACTTAGCATATTTTGTATTTTACTTTAGTATGACTAAAGGTTTTTATAAAGCATTCAGTAAATAAGTCAAATATACCAAGTTAAATTGTGAAACATCTCAAATTCTCACATTTCATAAGAAAATCAAACTATTCAAGCAAAGGCCTTTTATTGGCCTTTTGATAAGAATTGCCTCTTTAAATTATAGATTTTCCGACTGTAAGCTTTAAAAAAATACTGAAATATAGAATCCGTTCGCCCTATTTGTTAAGTTCCACAAACCTAGTGTTAATAAATCGCAAAGCATAAATATTTTGTATTTTTAAATATATATTGATTATTAATCATGTGCTGAAACATGTATTTATCTGAGTTTTTTTTCTTCCAAGGCCCTCAAAGGTCGAGTATCTCTATGTGGTATACTTATTTTTCTGAATACGGATTTACTATACTAGCAGCTTTTTGTTCTGAAAGCACTTTTCTCTTCCCACCTCTTTCTCCAACGTCTTAATCATTGAATATAATATAAATATTTGCATATCAGAAGATTCTACTGATAGGAAATGGCAAATACTAAAAGAAGGTGACAGTAGTGGGAGACTGCAAGTTCATACAATATTCAAATATGTACCAGATCTTACTGCGTAAACTAAGAGAAATATTATGCTAGGAAATGTACGAAGCGCATCAACATTTGTATTAACCCTAGAAAGATAGTCTGCTTAAACTTTACGCATGCGTTTGCGAAATATATCTCTCTTTTTCTAAATAGCGCGAATCCATAGCTGTGCGTTTAGGACATCCCATTCGTAGCTGGGGGCTGCCATGTGGCGTACGTGTCTATAAGGTAAGTGTCACCGATTTTGAAATATAACGAACAAATAATAAAAGTTGATATGTTTATATAACTATATGTTCCTAATATATATCAAATATGCTAGTTGTTGGTTTTGCACTAAAAAAAGGCTGATTATTGTAGTAAAAAATAAGTTTTAGTATGAAAGAGTAAGTGTTAAAAAATTTTGTTGATTTATAGAAGAGGTTTAAAGTTTAAATAAAGGAGTATAAGTAAATTATCTTTAATATTATTATTCTTATACATGAGTAAATAAATTGTCCCATAAAGTTTATTGAAATAAATTAATAAACCTTGACCTGAAGCTAATTAATTTTACGCATGAGCATCTTATCCGCACTACACAATATGATAATCTTTCTAGGGTTAAAGCAGAGGCATGTAAAGTTTTTGGAAAGTATCGGACAATTACGAAGTCACGATTGTATTCAAAAAATTATGTATACCAGAGGAGGCAAAATCGTTGAAGGTTTAATATTTATGGTCTAAGAAATTTGGTTCAAAACTCTTGTTCGAAACAATGCTTAGTGACAAAGTCCACGTTTTTAAAAAGTGGAATAAATTTATTGAAAATAGCCAGAATTCCTATAAGCATGATGCACATATAATAATTGATGAGCAATTGTTAAAAAAAAATTGGTGAAATTATCTTAATAAATATTGAAATATTAGAATCAAAATGTTACAGTCATTTATACACAAAATAGTATTGGCATCGAGATAAATGGACAGAATAAAATGTCAATAAATGGAATGCTGATGTTATTATTTTCCATTAATAATAAAATTGTATGCATAATAAAATTTGTCAGATAGTGTGAATGTATGAAAGATTATATTGTTTTTATACACTTCGAAAGAAAAACAATAACAGTGAACTATTACAACAATTTTATTAAAATTAACAAAATAATTGTAGTAATTGCTTTAGTTTTTTGTCAACAAATAAATGTTCGCTCAAGAAAAGTATGATTGTTTTTAGTTTTATAGTAAGTTTCTAAGACATGTAATGAATTGAAAGATAAAAAAAAATAATTACAAATATTAAGAGGACAGACAATTATTATTTAAAATTTAACCTCAAACAGTAATTGTGAATAAAATCATTTTATCAATATTGAATGTTAACAAAATAACTAATCAATTCTTTCAGTCGACAGTTATCAAGAACTTGAGAACCGAGATGACGGGTAGTCATTCCAATGTATGTGGTACTACACACATGACATAAATATTCATAACCAAGATCTGAATACTATCTAAGTAAGACTAGTACCAGTGAATACAATTGTTGTCTGAACTTTGTGTTTATAAATAGATTTCAATTCCTACTTAGATTTTGTTTGGATCTTGGTTTTCAATTTATATGTCATGGGTGTAATACCACATACATTGGAATTACTGCCCGTCATCTCTGTTCTCAAGTTCTTGATAACTGTCGCCTGAAAGAATTGATTAGTTATTTTGGATATTTTGTCATTTTTTTAACATTCAATATTGATAAAATGATTTTTTTCACAATTACTGTTTGAGGTTAAATTTTGAATATTACTTGTTTGTCCTCTTAATATTTGTAATTATTATTTTTTTATTTTTATTTTTCAATTCATTACAGCATGAGTCTTTCCGCTCTCAAGGTTTCTATCACAGTCGACTGATGGAATTTATTGATATTAGTAAGAGACATTTTTTGATGCAGAATTAAACTAAATGTAAAATAGTTTTGGTAAAAATTTTTAAATATTTTTTTGAAAATTTTATTTAAATTTTGTCAAAATATCGGTTTTTTAAAATTTTAAAAATACATTGTTTTAACATTTTATAGAATTTGTGATTTAAAAAAGCAAAATTTTTAATTTTTGATGAAATGTTTTGAGAATTTAAAAACAGAAATTTGGTTAAATAACAATGATTTACTCTAAATAGTTTTAAGTTCAAGACTACCTGACGAAGACTGTTATTCATTCGAAATATATATTTGTTATAATGTTGGTTGCCTATTGTTAGACTTAGGTTCAGCAGTCTAATGTGTGCTCAGGTGGTCAGTGTGGAAATATTGTTAAAAGGACTAATGTGTAAAATTGTTTATTTACAATACTTTTAAACAAAGGGTAGCATTCGATTCCCGGAAATTTATTCATTTTCCCCACAATTTGTAATCAAGCCTTGTTATACGTTGCTGACGCATGGATGGCTATACGACATATTAAATTTTCTCATTAAAGTTACACGAAAAGATTTTCGAGATCATTTGAAAATCATTAATTTTTGTTAGCAGCCATTCCTAAATAGATTTTTTAACTTTATATAAAGGTTTATATCAAAGGTCTCAAATTCAAAGTCTAGCGCGGACCGTATATGAGTAAAAGCATAACCCCAGGGGCCGCACTACTTAAAATCTTTATACAATGATTAAAACACATAACCCTGATAAGTTTGGTAAAATTACAAAATCCATGTGCTTTGTTTCGGGGCGGCTTATTAAAGACCCCTTGTTTATAGACTCCTAACATTCTCCACCTAACCTTTCTCGGCTCTTACGGGTTATAAGTCAAAGTATTATTTAATTTTTTAGACATGTATGCAAAATTCGAATAAAAGTTTATTATTTAAAATTGTATAAAAACACCTAATCATAAAGTTTATTATAATTTCAGGATTATAATGTATATTACAGCAGAAACTTACAGCATCCAATTAATCAGTGGCAAAAATCCGAAACTACCAGACAACATGTCCGTATAACAGACCTCTTTACTAATAATACATATCATATAAAAGTCAATGCAGTTAACAGTGCTGGTCCCGGACCAGTAAGTGAGCCTTTTCCCATTATAGTGAGGCCTGGAGGTAAATATTTATAAATAAATTTACATTAAAATATTTTTAATATACTATTTACTTTAAACAGTAGTATATTTTAATATATTTAAAGTTTTGTGAAAATCTATACATATTTCCTGTGTTGTTTTCTATCCTACTGCCCTTAATTGTTAATTTATAATAATTAAATAATTAAATTCATTTTAAAATGACTGATAAATTTCAAAGAACAATTGATTACCGCAATTAAATATTACACAGGCAAAATTCGAATATTAAATAGTTTGGATCCAAAAATTAATTTGTTTTAAACAAACGCCACATTCACCTCTATCTATATAAATGATATTCATGACAATGAATTGTAATATTTTTTTATTTATTTTTGCTAAAAGTAATTAGTAAGTCAAAAATATATAAAGTTACTTTTCGAATTCAATTCAAAACGGTTTTTGGTAATTGTTTTTTTCTATCTTAATAAGATCGTTTAAAATAATTGAAATTTTAAATCCCATAAATAGCCAAAATTTGTAGAAATTCACTACTCAACTACCCTTTAACATAATAAAATTCTGTTCGAATGTCAAAAAATTACTTTGTACATAAAACTAGTGGAATCTCAAAAGAATATTGTAAATTAAAAAGGTTGTGATCAAGAAAGATAATAACACCAACAGGAAATTCCTTATTTTTAAAAACTTTTGCAATTTCCATCGTTTTCTTCTCTCACATTCGCAAGGAGAATTCAAACATTTTTGATTTGTAAGACTAATAATTCTTCCTTTTAAAACATGATTTAAAATCGTATTTAAATTGCAGATTTACATTTTCCTTATATGCTTATTACACTTTCCTTTGTCATAAATAGAACATTTATTACATAAAATTTCAGAATTATTTGCCCATATAATGGCAGAGTAACAATTGTACATAATAGATTCATTATCAAAGTAAATTTATACTGTTCCATAACATGAAGTACTACTAAAATAATCATGGCTTGTCACACACTTGATAATTTAAAAAATTAAAAAAGAATAATAATATATACAATAATATTTTCATTAAAAAATTCATTTTCAGTTATGTAAAAATTAAATTAAAGATTACAAGTAATGAAATGTCAAAGAAATTAGTTTCAAAAATTTATACATTAAAAAAATTCCTAAATAAATTTATCTATTTTATTTTAAAATTTTAATTATGATTTTAAAAAAACCAAAATAATCAGAACAAATGTAAATTATTTTATTTTGCATTGAATTTTTTTAGGATTATTTTCAAATATCAGTTGTTCACGAAGAGCTGGAATAAGCTCTTTTCGGTTACTGTTTTAAACAAATAATAAACAAACTATATTTTTGTTATGATTTTTTGAATTTTTTTTGGATTTGATTTGAAATTCTGGAATGTTGATTAAACAGCGGGTATTTGAAGTCGAATGATAAAAGATTAATTCATATATTGAGTAAATTTTGTTGAAATTCAGTGATTGTTTGATTGAATCGGATCTAAAATTAAAATGCTGTAAAAACTATATCATATTTTCAATAAAAATGATATGTAAACTAGTCACTCCATCGGGGGACCGTAATTCTTAATCTTTCTAGTTTTGTAAACCTTAAATATCAAATATAAATTTGTGGGAAAATATCAATTTATTTTCTCATTTTTCAATAAAATTTGTTTAAAAATTTAATTTATTTAATAAATAGTGATTAATCAGCAAAAATATTGTAATTTATTTTTAAAAAATTACAAATTCATAAAATGATTACTTCTAATTTTGTACTATTTAATTAACAATTAGCAAATAAAAATTTCGATGAAATACACCAAAGTTTACTTTATAAAAACAAATTTGGAGAATAAGAAAATATTAGTGAAGATTTCAGTGAAAAAGTTATTTTGCTTCCTTCTTGTGGAACAGAATCGGATAAATTAGTATTGGAAAATCACTTAGATCTTTTAGTAATTCAAATTTACGAAGGTCTCAAATGACCAAAATTAAATGGTGAATTTATCCTTGCTGGAGGTAAGCTTTTGTGTTCGAAAAAAAATTACCTCCGAAATTAATAATAACATTAAAATATTAAAAATACCATTAATTACTAACAAATTGATAGTATATGATTTTCATCCTTTCATAAAGCGTAACACCTGAAGTACATGTTAGAAACGTGGTTAGTGAAAGACGACAAAATAATAATAAAATATAAAGCAAACACGAATCGACAAAACAAATAATCACAAAAAGATTATCTATGACTGAAAATGAAGTTCATCAAAAAACTTAAGAAGGGTAATATTAACTAATTCAATCATCCTTTTCGTGCATTCATTATAGGTTAAGGGTTTTCCAATTTTGGAAAATGGAGAAAAAACTTCGAATACCGTATATATTAAGAAAGTTTATTTTGAAGTATATGCTTAATGAAAAATGAAAAAGTAAATAGAACATTATTGAAATTCACTATTTGTCAATGCGTAAAGAACATAATAAATTGAAGAACAAAAAAAGTTCATACTAATGACAAATTAAATATATTAAATTAACTTTAATAATTAAAGTTTACTTATATTTTTAACATATAATTAAAATATAATTTACTACTTTCTAATAGTCAATAGGTAATATTAAAAATATATATATTTTTAATTTCTTAATAATTTATTATGTTGTACCAATCCTTTATCCTTTAATTTATATGTGTTTGAATTTATTTCCCATGTGGAATCCCAGAGTCTTCAGGTAATTGTAGTAAGAGTCTTGCTCTGAAACTTGATGTTGTTGACCCTGTTGGTTTGCCTGTTTTTATTCAACATTGCCAATAGCATTTTGTTGAAAAATGTGAGTAACTTTTAAAACAAAACAGATTTAGTTATTTAATTTTTTTATAGCTTTTTTGATGTTATTTACCATTTTGATGTCTGTGTTTTTTAAATGTATCTCTGCACATATTTTTGCATGAACATTCATTATATTTATAAAACGATATAATGAAAAAAGACAATTAGTATTTTTGTATTATTTTGAGATTAGAAAAATATTCACTCTGCATGCTGGCAGGTAGAATCCAATGATTTTATTGCCAAAATATGTTTTGCTTTTCTTTAGTAAATTTAAAAAAAATTGTAATAGAATATTCGATTTAAAATCTTTTTCAGTTCCTCCACAGCCTCACAATTTTAGGGGTGCCGGTATCACATCGACATCAATCAACTTGATTTGGTCTCCTCCACAATTGCCATCGAAACTAGTGTTATTGGATTATGTGTTAAAATACAAAGTCATAAGTGGCAAGCATATTCCGACCCTTACTAATAAAGAAGAAGAAATTAAAATTTTACCCGATCGTACAGACTATCGAATGACAGAATTATGGCCGAACACGTTGTATCATATCAGTCTGGCCGCTAGAACTGAGCACGGAGTTGGAGTATCGAATACAATGAATGTTCGCACGGAAAATCGAGGTAAACATTTACTTATTGAAAATTCTTTCAATAATGTTAAATAAAGTTCCAAACTCTCCAATCGGAATAGATGTTCGAACTCTCAGTCCGACATCAATAGCCATTAGGTGGAGAAAAGGAATGGATAATGAAGAGTCAATTAGTAGTTTTAAAATTAAAGTGATCAAATTGAAAAGCATCGAAACTGTGGATAATAGCAATGAAATGCATGTTCAAATCCAAAGCGTTCCTGCAAAAACGAAAAATCAGAGTGATATATATGAGTATATCATAAACGATTTGGAGACAGGTCAAAACTACAAAATTGTGTTGTGGTCTGTTGGAAGCAGCGGCTTAAGTGCTCCTTTTATTTTCGACATAGTTAAAACAAGACCGGGCAATATAGGTAACTCTCTTTTTATTTAATAAATGATTAAAAAAATTATAAAAATTAATGAATTTTCTTTCAAATACTTTCACCTTGAAATAAGTGAATATGCAATAATATAATATATGTTTCCTTAATTAGCCGCGGCGACCTGGAAGTAATATTCTAAAATAAAAACTTTAAGAAGCCCCAGGCAAATGTGCATTTGGAACCAAAATATTCAAGGCTGAATTCAGACAATTTTCTTTGGAGGAATATTTTTTTTAGAAATCCAGCTCTACTCAATGTTGTCTTGTAATCAGGAAAATGAATTAAGAAAAAAAAAATTATAAATTTTATATATGACAGGAAAAAATCATAAATAATTCATCTAATAAATAACAAACACAGACAAACTAGGATCCCAAGACAGAGCCCGCTTCATACTGCTTGCTCTCCGGATGCAATAATTATCAAGGCAGCCATTATGATGTCCATAAATAAATAAAGAAGACAAACATTTTTTGTAAGGAATCTATTTAATCAAACCTTAGACACTGGCTAGTTAACATAGTGGGTTAGACTTTGATTTCATGAAAATGGTCAAAGAATGATTGATATAAGTAATATAGACACAAGGAAAAGAAAAAATAAATTGAGAAATATTTATTTCGATATTCATACAACAATGATGATTTTATCAAATATTTGTTTATGTTAATTGTTGTCGAGGGTGCCTAAAAATTGCTTTTTTGTCTAAAGAATAACTCGTTACTGACTATTTGTAATTTATTATTTATGATTTTTACACGATAAATAAAGTTTTAGAAAGGATAAAGTGACAATTTTCATTGTTTTTGAAATAATTATCATCATAAATGCCCAATAATTCACGGTAAATCACTATTTAAAAATTTATAAAATAAAAAAATCCAGAATTTATTTAATTTACAAAGCAAAGATTTGTGATATAATTCCCTTTGAAAGATTTACGGAGAATTCATCTCAGTTGTCATCAGTCGTATTCTCATATCATTTCCTATTTCACCTATGTCGCGGATTTTTGAAAATTGAAAATAAACTCATTTGCAAATACAGCATTCGTTGAAACATAAATTGTTCAGATTAATATAAAATACAGTTTTAAAAAAATCGGAAATATTAAATTTTTATATTGTTTCAAGACCCACTTGCAGCTTCCAGTGCTGGGCTGCAATGTGAGAGACTTTGCTCTCTTGGATACGAGGCTATCTTCGTTTCTATAAAATTTTCAAATATTTCAATAGGAATATCAATGAAATAATAATAAAAAAATGTGACATACTAAGTGCATTTTCTGAATAAATGAATTAAAACAAAAACGAAAAAATAATAAATTACAGTATATTTTGAATCAGAATTTTTCCTAAAAAGAAATCAAAGAGTACAAGAGTATTGCAGTTTGATACAAAATTATTCTATAAAAATATGTAAATGATAGCTTAGAAGATTTCTTTTTTAAATAGTGGCTGTTTATGTGCTTATTTTTTTAATCAATGTTCTTATGAAAATGCTTTTCATATTATATTTATTGTTTCAACAAATGGGAAATCATCTACTAACAGTATATTAAATCCTTTTGTAAACGCAGCCTAAATGCCATAAAACGTTAACATATCTACACTACAAAAAGGATTCGTTGTTTGTTCAACGGCTAATTACACTTGAGATGTAATAATTGTAATACGACATTAGAATTACATTTATTCATCATATTAATTCCAAAAAATTAATTAATTAATTAATTAATATTGATTTTATTCATTTATAAAATTTCTAATTTTCAGAAATTTAGTAGAAATAATTTTCAATGTTTTCAATTTATCAAGTGTTTTCATTGATAAGGCTTTTATGACTTCATAAAACAATAATTTATTTGCATGATATTTGTTTTAAAAACATTAAATTAAATAAATATTATTTTTATTAAAAATTCAGTTTTTATTAATTTTTAATTGTATTTAAATATTTGTCTTCAAATATTTAACTTATGGGTCATTATTAGTATTGCATTCATTGTATATTCATTTAATATTTTTCTTTTTCACCATTGATCTAATTTTCGATATATATTTTATTACGGTCTTGAAAAAGAGAATCTTTTTAATATTTCTTGGTTATTTTAAGAGAAACTAACAACCCTTTTACATTCGTCCAATATTTGTAAAAAGTATTTTTATTAATGAATAAAAAAATCCGTTTTGTCTTTTATTTCGAATAATAAAAGGATATATCACTAAATGTTACATTGTATTTATTAAATTATAAAACGATATTCAAACTTGCATGACAATTAAAATAAATGTTTTTTATCCAAGTTTGAAATTGTAACATTATTTTTTTTCATTTATTTGCTAAATATTCAATGAATGCCTCTTCATAATTTTTATTTATTTTTTTAAAAGGTTGTTTTTAATCATTTATCTGTTTCATAATAAACAAAATCTGTGATAATGTAAATATCACTAATTTGTTATAATTTACAGAAACCATAAATGATATTATCCGAAATAATTCATTGAGATTCTAATTAGGAACAGTTCAAAAATAAATTGACATAAACTGAAAACTATTTTTATAATTCTGTCGATAGAACAAAAATAAATTTAATTAAAAAAACATTCGTTTAAATAATTAATTATTACTATATGGAAAATAAATGAGCATTCCATAAAGAAATCATGTTTTTTGTTTTTTTCTAAAATATTTACTGAAAATGTTTATCAGCTGTAGGAAATAAATCAATCGAATCAAAACAGCAAATCTTAAAATTTAATTTATATTTTCAATTTTAAAATTGAAAATAAAAAATAATATAATGTTATAAAAATAATATAAAAACAGGAACTTAACAACATATTTTAATTCAACATGCAAAATTTGTTTTGAAGATTTAAGATAAATTTAAAATAATTAAACTCAAATAAAAAATTAATTTTACAAATTCATATTAAATTAAATTTTATCTTTTTGTTAATATTTTGTTTGATTTCATTTTGACTAAAGATCAAAATTTTTTAAATCTTTGTCATATAAATAATAATAAAAAATATAATAAAATATTATTAAATTTAAAATATAGAAATGTTAAATTGTATCGAATAAAATTTATAAATAAAATTATATGTAGTTAAATTTTTGCACAATTTTTGAAATATTTTAATAGAAACATTAAAAAATTATATTACCTATTGGGTAATAATAAGCGAAAATTCTAGTTTCAAGATCAGAAAATATTTATGATTTTTGATGGTTGTTTGAATTTTAGTATGTTTGTATTTCTGCAGGTATTCTGTGTCAATAATTAATAAATCAATCAAGTCTCTTTTTAAATGTTACTCCATAAATTTATCAAGCCACCAAGCAATTTTAGACTGAATGTAAATTAAAAACGATTTATACTTGTGTTAAAAAGATTCTTTAAAATAATTCAAAAGTGGCAGAATATTAAGAAACGCTAACCAAAGCGTATTATCGGTGTAATTGATTTCGAAATATGAAGAGACTCAGTCAGACTATATTGGGTTCGAAAGTCGCCTTTGTAAATAATTCAAGCCAAAGAAGAATTGAGCCTTCAATTTATATGCTGTTGACAATATATTTCACTAACAAATTCTGCGTTAAAGATATTTCTACTACAAAATGCAATTGATGACTTAAAAATAAAGAAAGAATTAAAATAAATAAAATATAAGTCAGTGGAAAAAGCTAATGAAGTCATCATAAGAATGAAAAGATCCAGAAAAAATATCCTGTGAGAAATTTTAGGGCTTTGCTACACGAAAAAAAGTTAGAGAAAGTTAGAAAGCCACAATTAAATCAGATTTGAAAACACAGACTATTTTTATATATCTAAGATCACATCCGTAAAGTGTAGACAAACAGGTTCAAGTCAGCAAATGAAGACAGAGAGATGTGAGCTAAATGACAATGCTAAAAAGGACAATGATAAAAGTCATGCTAAAAATGAACAATGCAGGAAAAATCATAAACAAAAACAATAACTATAGGATTATGGAATTATAAATATAGGCTTATAGGCTTATGACAGAAACCTAAATAAATTCACGATAAAAAAAACAGAAATTGCCATTTTAGTTAAAAAAGAATACAAATAAATACTTGATAAAAATTCCATGAATTTCAACTCTGAATAAAAAACTTAAATATTTTTAAAAATCGCGAGAGTATTTCTATTGTCAAATACGGTTTAGATACAAAAAACACTCACAATTATAAACTTGAGTATATATATTGTGAAACGTAATTGAATATTGTATAAAGGTTACGTTATAAATTACATAATCCAGTAACAAATACAGCATTAAGGGGTCATACTGCTCCAGCGGGTCACTATCTATTATTAATTTAAAAAATTAAAACACTGCAGAAATATGAACAGTAAAAATTTATCAAACGATTAAGAAGTCTTTATGGTTGACGAATTATACAAAATATACAAGACCTCTAGTAAGTTTATGCGCGTGAAATATAAATAAAGAGTGGAATTTCCGGATATTCGAAAGATCTTTGCTTTAGTCACGAATGTTAATTTCGACATGGTTGAATGATTATTGTTGTATGGAAATGGTAACGGACGCGAAAACGTGATTTTATCGAAGGCAATGAACAAATATGAAATTCGGTATTAAATAGCCATAAAAGAGTTGCAGGCAATTTATCACTTCATTCAGAACTTTAATCACTATTTATTTGAAAAAGGGTTCACGTAAAGAACAAAATGACTTTTCTTTAGACACGGATGCTAATTTCAACAAAATTCATAAGAAAAAGAAGATGTAAGTGAAAGTAAAGAATAGTGTTGTATAGTGATTTCTGTCACACCGGTATAATAAAAACTATTCTAGGACGTTTCATCGCCGGACGGTTCATCGGGTGGACGGTTCATCGGAGGACGGTCACCGGAATTAAAAATAAATATGAAAAAAAAAGAAATTGTTAAAAAACACAAAGAAAAAAACATCAAAGAAATGATTAAAAAAAAAATCTGCCAAAGCCGGTCCTAAGCCCGGTTGCAAAAATGAGGAAGGGTTTTATATACTAAACGGGTTTTTATAATAAAACTCCTGTGAATCGTCCACCGATGAATCGTCCGGATACCAATAAAAACATATGTTTATGCTATGAAAACTTTACATTTTAAATATTGCTGAAAAAGAGGTAAAAAAATTTTACAGAAATCTGAGTAGAATTACAGAATTGGAAAACAGTGACCGGAATGTCCAAGGAAATGGTAATAATACAAAGAAACAATGAGGTTTATAATGAGATATTTATTGATTTTCATGAGCCGTTTAGTAAAACAATATACAGTAAATAATATATTTAGGTAAACATTTATTGGTTGTGCAGATATATATCGCCGACAGCAGCGGCATAAAGGGAATGAAAACAGAGAGAAACGTTTATAGAAATTGGTGCACAATAGACAATAGGCTCATATAAAGGTAAACATTGGATTTACAAGTTTCTGTTGAAATTATTGAAATCAAATCATATTTAGTTTTATACGATACTCGAGCCCTTATCATCTTAACTCAAATGGATTTGTAGAGAGACAATTTAGAACAATAAGAGATGCCAAATCTTTTACGGATTAATTTAAGTTGAGAATATAAATAAAATTCAAAAATAAATAAATTTCAAATTTAAATTTCTTGTAACAAACATGGTTGCAAACTAAACATTGAATACGAATATCAATGGATTTATCAAGGGGTCTTTAGGCAACATTACTGCAAAAAATACAAATATATTAATTAAACCTTTATCCCAGAGCTTTTCAGGGATAATAACAGTCGGTCAACTCGTGGCAAACTAGTTTAAATTTTTTTTGTTTATTTAGATTGAAAAATTATAAAGATAATGACACTCATAGATACTCTTTTTTATAATGTTGAAAACCAAGTAAAGAATTGCCTCGTAAAAAGAATAATTTTGATTTTTTTAACCTAAAAGAAAATAACAAACCATTTGGTTCTTTTAAAATATTTTAAAACATATCTTTTTTATAAATAAGTCATATTACATTTATTCGGGATTCTTCAAAATACCTAATCACTCTGTCAAAATATATAAAATATAGCAATTAAGCCATTTTGAAAAGTAATTAATTTAAAAGTAAATAAAAATTATTATTTTAATTTGATGTCGGATCAATTTATAAATAAACTTACTAGTTTCAATAATAAGGTTTTCAGTACTAATAGTTCGTCATTTATCCCCACCATAATAAAAAGGTTGATAATTCTTTAGGATAATTAATTTTTTTTAAATATGAAGGTGGGCAACAAACTTATATAATAATTGCCTAAATAACTAACAAGATAATATAAAACATGGGGAAATTTTTTAGCACTTCCAATAACCCCTTCAAGTACAGAAATAGATTTCTTGGATTCCAATAACAATTCAACACTTGTTAAAAAACCTTTAGTGACAAACCGCAAAAAAGTCATAATTTTTTACAAAAATATATTTTTATCCGGAACATTTTTCATAAAATAATTGTTTTATAGAATAAAAATAAAAATAAATTTTTTATTAAAAATTAAAATTTGAAGTTTTGATATATTAATAATATTTTAATATTTCTGTCAAATATAAATAATAGTAGAAGAATAAATATTTACACGAGTTCTTGTTGAGTAAGTCAAGGAAATAGTTGATAATGGATGTTCTAAAATATTGGAACAAATAAGACAATTTACAATTTCAAAGGCAAAAATCACAAAATGTTTCAAAGCTAACAATAAATCAAGTGTTTAAATACTCATTTAAAATAGTTCTATTGGTACCTTAAGATTGGATTATATTGTACGAAATAGTGTACAAAAAGTGTGAAATATATATATGTAAGTATTAGTGTCAGGAATACTAAAATAAATTTAAGGTTTTGAAAGTAAGCAGCGATTATAGCGATCATAACGAGTCTGGGTTCAGGAATGTTTAGTCTGGCTACCTCAAACTAACAGGAAAACCATCAGAGTAAAATTTTAAAATAAACTTAAACATTAAAATATCGTTTGAATTATTTGTAATATTTATTTTTGTAACATTAATAATGTGTCCCAATAAAACAAAAGAAATTTTGAATTAATTTTAATTTAGCAAGTTTAACGCACTCTTTAAATTCTAAATAGACTTTTCAAAATGTCAATGTAAAAAAAAGAACAATATATAAAATTAGAATTACATAAATCAGATAAGAATTTAACAGTGATATTCTAGTGAAACTAGAAAATTTCTCTTTGACAGCTAAATGGATATCTGTCAGAAATCACTCATCTGTCGAATGGTTGGAAATATAATCTTTGAAATTTCCAACACTTTCTGGAATTGAATTCTCCTTGTTTAAATCGCTACTTATAAGCTAGTACATGACAGATATTTTGCGTGAATGGATAGACGATGAAAGAATTTGTTCAAACATTCTAATCTTTGAAGTCATCATTATAAAAATTTACATGTTTATTCAATTGAAATTATCAGATCCCTTTAAAGTTATCATAAATTGTTGAATTGAAATTTCAGCAGAAATACAGTTATAGTCTTAATCCAGGTGTCCTTATATATAATGAAACGGTTCTAGGACGGTTCATTGGAAGACAGTCACCGAAATTAAAAATATATATATCATGCATATATAAATATAAAATATAAAATATAAAATATAAAATATAAACCCACCGATGAACCGTCCACCCGATGAACAGTCCGCCGATGAATCGTCCACTGATGAATCGTCCGGATACCAAAAAAACACCTAAAATAAATAATTCATATTTCTCTCAAGCTTTTTAGGTTATTGTATAATTAATTAAACTTCTATTGTATGAATAATATCAAAGTTGTATTCTATTTCATAAACGTTTTTTAGAGATACAATAGAGATTTTATTAATAGGAGACTTAAAATACTTTTTCTCTTAAACTTAATTCTGAAATTTTTATTTAATATATTAATAATTTTTATTAAATAAAACATTTATAGACACACATTGTTAAATATAGATTTTAATAATACAAAAAAATATTTAATTTTCTTCTAATAGTGAAGAAATTCTCAAAAATAGCCATTGATTCTGATCTCTAAAAAATAAACTTATTTTAAAAATACAGACAAATTTCACGAGTTAAAATAGATACTAATTCACTTTTTAAAGTTGCTTTTGTAATTATTATCGCAACTCTTCTATCATTCACCTCCCTTTGAACGCCAATGCGCCGTCAAAAGAATACTACGAATAACCGAAGTCGAATAATTATTATTTTCAATAAAATGAGCAGAAATGATTGCCTATTTTGAGTAGTGTCCTCAAGTCGAACAACCGGGCTTTATTATATTCGCCCGTGATCAGATGTATTAATTTCGTAAGTACAGAATATATCTATGGACTTTACTGGCCAATTTTCTTGTACTCTTAAGTACTGCTTTTTTAAGATGATCATATTCTTATAAAAAAATTTGAAACTAGTTGTTGCATTAGCAATGCGCTTACCGAACACAAATGAAAGAGTATTTTCAATTATTAAAGATTTTTGGAGTAGTTAAAAATCGAGATTAAGGATAAACAGTTACTTCAGTGAAAGTAAATATATCTCCAGTATACATGTAAAAAAAATTTGTAAAGTTTTAAAAAATTATGATAAATTATTGAAAACAATTCTTTGAAATAAAAATATTAAAATAACTTTTTTCTTAACTTAAAACTTTTTGTAGATCGGATAATAAGCCATATTTTATTTTATTTATTTTTCAAATTAATAATTTGTGCAAAATTAAAACTGATAATAAATCAAGACATTCACTTGTTCATAAAATATAGCCTGAAAAAATACCCGCTTTGCCACATTATCTTAAAAGAAAAAATAAAATCCTTTAAATTATTACAATGTACAGAAAATAATAAATCGGATTGTATATTTATCCTGAACAATCAAGTTCAGCACAATTCTGTAAATTCAAATACTGGGATAGTTCTCATGTGTCTGACTGCATGCATAATGATGCTGATATGTGTGTGTATGTGTGTGTGTACAGCTGTTAATTGATTAATTCTTTCTGGCCAATGAAAGTTTGTCATATTTCTTGTAGACATGAATCGAATTGTAGAATGCTTTAAATAATTTTTCGACAATATTCCCATCAAATCGTGTTACACATTTGATAAATCAACATTCCAAATAATTTATGATTCCTTTAATTAAAATTGGATTTTTATTAAAAATATTAATTTTCTCACTATTACGATTTTCTTATTCTCAATATAATGTTATTAGAGATGAATGTGATATTTTGCCAAATACTTGTTTTTCAGTTCCATCTCCTCCGCTAAATATACGACTTAATCAGTTGAGACAGAAAACGGAAAGTGGACTAACACTTCTGTTAGCAGACATTGCTTGGGACCCCCCAATCAATAGTCACGGAACAATTAAGGCTTATCGGATTAGACATAACTTAGTGGGACCTCAAAATCTCATTGAAAGTTTAAAAAGAAGAAGTCTCTCTGTAAAAGTTTATGAAAAAAATGTCACTGGAACTAATTATTGTACGGAATTTGGTGAATTGGGTAAGTCTAGATTAATAATTTATATAATTAATAAATAGCTTGTTGTTTAACTATTATCATGAAAATAAAAAAAGAAAAATATATTTATATTTTCCGCGAAAACGCATTATATTTTCGTTGTAATATAGTTTATAAGTTACAAATAATTTTTAAAAACAAATATTATAAACAAAACTATTAAAAAAAACTTTTAAAGAATGCTTTTATTGTTAAATAATATCCAAATAGGGAATATGATAGTAATAATTATGCTGACCAAATTTTGAAAAGTTCCAAGGAGAAGCATTTCAATTATTTTTATTAGGATAATTGATAAATTAAATGTTTAAAAAAAACAGATTATAAATGACCAAAAATATGTTTTATATGTACTCATCTCTTTCTGTTTGCGAGAATCATATTAGAATAAATAAATATATATATATATATAAATTATCATCTGATAACATCTAATAAAATTTAGGGTATTCATAATTATAAAATGTTTTATTTATACTTATAAAGCCTACTTAAAAAATTTAAAGCTTGCTCACAAAGTATCATATTTTACTAGCGATATAAAATTATGAATTCTATATTCATTTATTTTTTGATGAATATAAAATAGATTAGAGCAAAAAATAAAAACGACAACAGTAGATCTAATAAAATCATTTTCGTCACTTACCTGATTGAAGATGTCTTTAGTAAAGTGACATAAAGGTTTACGAGTATTATTCCTTAATCTTTAACTTTGAATGATGTGAAAAACAATATTGTGAGTGTGCTGAATTAAGTCGAAATAATAAAAACCTTTAATGTATTAGAAGGTAGCAAGCTCCCAGAATTTCACGACAATCATTTAATCATTTAATTAAATAGTATATGAGTTCTAAGGTATTGTTGCATATATATATATATATATATATATATATATATATATCTTTATTTATACAATTCATATTTTGTTATTGTATAAGCTGAATAAATTTATGTAATAAATTAATGTAATAAATTAATGATGTAATAAATTGTGATAATTACTCCAGTTAAAAACGATTCTGAGCAACATATTTATCTCTAAATATATATTTACCGTTTGAAGGATTATTTTGTGGTTATTGTGTTGACAATTGACAATCAGAAATAATACCGTAAATGTTCCTATTGGAAATTAACTGCTTCTTTCTAACCAAATTTTAAATTTTGTTCCAATTTTCACAAACATATATTGAATTTTCGATATTAAATTATTTAATTTTTATTTAATTAAAACAAAACTAAAAATTATAAATTTGCTTTAAAATATAAGTATAAATTAATTTTTTTTAACTATAATATTTGTACTGACATATCTGGTAGATTAATATTTCACTATTTCCAACAATACTTTAAAAATATTTAATTACTAAATAATTACTAAATTAATATGTCATATATGTTAATATATTTAATAAAACTAATTTACAAAATGATTTCCATTATTAAAAAGTTCATTTTGCATTAAATTACCAACATTTTAAAACCGATTTTGTAGAGAATTTCATTCTTAAAATAAATTAAATTACAAAAAAACTTTCAATTACAATTTTAATTCATATTTACGATTTCTATCTATTCTTCCTTTAAAATGTAAAAAACATTGTTTTAATGTTGATCAAGTTCTTAAATAAAAAAAATTAAAATTGAAAAAGCATTTTTCGTTATTAGACTTCTATTTAAAAGAAAATAACCTTTTATTACTATAGTCATAAATTAATTTTTTCCCCAAAATTAATGCTTTACTTTTTAATTTATTTTCTATTTCCTCTATTCTTAACTGAGTCAATAACTAATTTTTTGAATTTTCAGTCTTTTTTAAATACTCGTGGTAATTATTTAATTTATGAGGTCTTTCTATCTCTCTGACATTTTGTTGTCATCACAAATATTCTAAATGATAGAAATAACTAATTAAGAGGTTTGTATTTTTGAATTTCTTAATAATCATTGTATTATTATTAGAAATTGTCACTCAAATGCCCAATTACGATAGGTTTCAACAATTTTCCTACCAACATTTAAAAAATTTTTAAAAATATTTAAAAATTTAATTAAATGTTCATGACATTTTTTACCACTGATTAATATAAACACAGTTTAATATAAACTCGTTTTAGTGTTCTTTCTTTACTTTCTTTAAAAGGTTTTTACTGAAATAATATTGAAATAAAAATTAACCTTTCAAACAAATTACCTTATTTTTCAATAAATGTTATAATAAAAAACTGTTAGTGTACCATCAGTGGTACCCAATGTCATGATTTTTAATTCAGTTAATTTTCATCGAATATATTTAAAGATTTCTAAAGTTTTATTAATATTATAAAAATTTTAATGTTTTTAAATTTGAATTTCAACTATTCGTAAATTTAAATAAATTTGAAAACTGTATTATTAAAAACTATTTAACTTAATGATTTAACGCAATCGTCAACAACAATAATCTACATATCAACCATTTACCACCCAAACTGTTAAAAAGATTTTCAGATTCAATAATATTATCAAATAAGCTTCATAGATTATACTTTCCGAATAATTCTATAATTTTTTTTAATAAAGTTTTAAAATCACATATGGATGTTATTCATGTTATTATGTTCACTGCGGTTGTCAATCCCCTTAATCGACAATTTTCAAGAACTCAAGTATAGAAATAACGAGAAGTTTCTCTAATGAATGAGTATTACATCAATTAATTGTAAATTGGTATTCGAAATCCGATCAAAATCAAACCGGATTTGAAATATAATAATAAACAAATTACTTATGTTACATAAATTAGAGAATCTTATAATTTTAATTTCCAAAATGTTTTTTATTCTCCTTTACTTTTCTGCAAAGCTTTCCAAGTACAGAAATACCAGCAATTAAACAATTAAATAATTATGCAATTTCATATTCATATGAATTACAATTCAAACATTTCAAACATGGCCATCAACGTTATCACTTAAGTTGAAATATTCAACGCAGTTCAAGAAGGTAAATCACCATAAATAATGTATTTATGATAATGAGATAAAAATACAGATGGATATATCTTCAAACAAATTTGATTATTAACTTTTGTTTTCACACCTCTCTTTTATAATTATTTTCTCATCAATAAACTATAAAAATTTGAATACCTTTCACATGTGAACATTGCTCTGTTGTCTAAGTGTTACATCCATATGTTATATGTGAACAATTAATAAAAATAAACAAATAAAGGCATATATAAAATGAATTAACATTTTTATATAATAAAATAATCCTTTTAAATTTCTTGAAAATTAGCATTTTCGATTTTCAAATTTTTTTTGATTTTTTTTAAAATTCATTTTCTTCTTTCTTTTTTTCATAAATTTTCTTTGATAAAATTCTTTAAATAAAATAAATTACATTTTTTTACCATGTTTTACAATTTAATAATTGAAATATAATTGAAAACTGTCACAAACCAAAAAAAATATGTTTTCAAAAATTTGTATATACTGCATTATTTGCAATATAAGTACACTCAAGAACTTAGACCTAAGAGTTAAAGAACTTCTAGATCCTGCTGGAATATCTTCTATATATAGACATATTCAACAATGTCAACCGATAAAAGAAAATATATGTCCACTAAAACTTTTTTATGTTATTTTATGTTAGATAAACATTTAAAAACTAACACTAAGAAAAAAACAATGAAATCACCAGATTAAAATAAATATAAAGAAATTATTATAATTAGATGAAATTTGAATGAACATAAATTGAACAAAAATGTAAATAATTATAAGAACTTGTATGAATAAAAATCAAACTACAATTATATTTGTGGCATTACACCTTCTACCCAAATAAAATATGTTATTCACTTTCTAACCAAATAAAATTATTTATTTACCTTCTACCAAAATTAAAATATTGTAAGCTTTCACGTGTTAAATTGAGTAGTGATATGTTTCTTATTCAGGAATACACAAGGAATTTAGGGAATAGAACCTGTAGTTGTAAACAATTTTCAGTTGTAGGAGTTCCCTGCATCCTTTTTTGCCGGGCTACTAATGAAGTAAATGCCAAATTAACCAACTATGTATCAAACTATTTCATTATATGTGCATAAAAAGATTGTTATAATACGAGAATAAACTCTCTTTCATCAAAACCTTGGTTAAATCAGCAATAATAACACCTACTGAAAGAAAATTAAAAGGAAGACCTATTGGAATGTTAAATGAAGAACACTTGTTAAATATTTTTAAAAAATTTATATTCTTTAAATAAGAATTTTATGTTTATACTTCATTTATTTTCAGCTCAAATTATTAAATTTTTAAATTCGTAAACAATCGTAAAAATGTAATTTATTTTATTTAAATACTAATGTATTTAAAATAATAAGAAGGCAGAAAATGAATTTAAAATGAAAATTAAAAAAGCAATTTAAATTGAAAAGAAT